>CAXITT010001489.1:21580-55205 GCA_964033795.1 Lymnaea stagnalis
TTGTATCAGCCTCTTATCTTTGTAGTGAAGCACCGTTGTATCAGACTCCTATCTCTGTAGTGAAGCACGGTGGTATCAGCCATCTATATCTGTTGAGAAGCACGGTTGTATCAGCCTCTTATCTTTGTAGTGAAGCACCGTTGTATCAGACTCCTATCTCTGTAGTGAAGCATGGTACTTTCATCCACCTATCTCTGTTGTGAAGCATGGTTTTATCAGCTAGTTCCGTGAAACAATTCATGATAACACTCATTCAACGTTTGTTTTCCCAGGAGATGTTGCTCTCGACTCCAACAGCTCGTTTCCTGATGCTGTTGACAATAACGCCATCACGTGTGGGTCCAACAAACACCGACCAATCGTCATAAGGCTCCACGAGAAACTCATGTTTACTTGGCTGAGAATCGAATTTGATGACTCCCTGGGTGCGTAGCTTTGGTTACCGGAATTTTTTTTTGAACAAAATTTCGTCGACGGTAAATTGATCGACGTAAATTTGATCGAACGGACAGTTGGTTGAATCTAACCTCAGCTCCCCTCCCAGCTACCCCCTTCCTGCCCTGTTAGTTAACTTCCATTCCAGGACCTCTCTTAGCCCCCATTACCACCCTCCAATTTCCACTTTGAGCTAGGCATTGATATATTTTTGGCCCAACATACATTTCAAATTAGTCTCACAATACAAAATGTCCCAGATATAGTTACTCTACAAGACTACGTAAATAATATTACTATCTTCTCTGGTTCCTCTCCTTCTAGGCAAGCCTAAAAATGTCAGCCTGGATTTATCGTCTGAGGAAAATCCCGTTGACTGCCAGGACCAAAAAGATCTTTTCACTGCGTCTAATGTCATTGACATTGTCTGTCTGGTCAAGGAATACATTGACACTGTCACCATCACATGGACAGGAGTGTTAGCTGTGTGCACAGTAAACATCAATGGTGGTAAGATGCTACAGTTATAGCCGTGTGCACAGTAAACATCAATGGTGGTAAGATACTACAGTTCTAGCCATGTGCAATGTAAAATCAAAGGTGGTAAGATACTACAGATCTAGCCGAGTGCACAGTAAACATCAATGGAGTTAAAATACTAGAGATCAAGCTGTGTGCACATTAAACATCAATGTAGGTAAGATACTAGAGATCTAGACATGTGCACAGTAAAATTTAATGGAGGTAGGATACTAGAGATATAGATGTGTGCACAAAAAAAAAAAAAAATTAAATGGTGACGTTATTCGGAGATAAAACAGATTTAACTTGCAGTGACATTAAATTAATTCATGATTCATCAAAGGGGATCAACCAAACACTTAAAGATAAGGGAGACAACCCAGTATATGGGGAGGTCTTTACAAATTTTGTCGGACAATGTGAGAGCTAAACAAATCTTAGACATTTAAAGTTTTCAATAAATTTAGCTAAATCTGATGTACACAGCCTGGCCAATGTAATATGTCGAATAGCATAAGACTTTCTCTATTGTTTGGGGTCCAGTCAATGCATTTACGTGATGGCTTTTGATTAATCCATTCATGTGTTCCTATTGATTAATCCATTCATGTGTTCCTATTGATTAATCCATTCATGTGTTCCTTAAGGTTAATCCATTCATGTGTTCTATTGGTAAATACTTTCATGTGTTCCTATTGGTTAATCCATTCATGTGTTCTATTGGTAAATCCATTCATGTGTTCCTATTGATTAACCCATGCATGTGTTCCTATTGATCAATCGATAAATGGTTCAATTTGGTTAATCCTTTCATGTGTTCCTATTGGTTAATCCATTCGCGTGATGGCTATTGGTTAAACAAGTCAACTGATGGTTATCGGTTGTTATTTTAAAAAATAAAATGTGTGGAAATATATGATTTAAATAAAATATTAGAAATGTAAATACAGTTGAACAAAGTAACGGTCCCGTTGTTCTACTCTCATACATTCCAACTAGCAGTTGATCCAGGGTACACAATTCTTGGTACAAGTTTAATCAATTCAAAAAAAAAAAACATTTATCCAGTGTACACGAGTCGTGGTACACATTTTAATAAATACAAACAGTTTAGCTTGGGTAAACAAGTCTTTCTCCACATTCTAATAAAAAACAAAGAAACAGGTTAGCTTGGATACATACGTCTTTTTACAAATTTTATTCAATACAAACCAACAGTTTAGCGTGGTTACACAAGTCATGGTACACATTTCAATCAATATAAACTGACTTCAAACTCACCAGGTCGCAACATGGCATTAAAAATGAAAAACACAAGGTCCAGCAGTGGGAATGCGGCCAGTGAGAGGGACAGCGCCCACCGAGTGGTTGACGGGAAATATGGCGATGGCTCACCGTGCGCGAAGACCGGTTCAATCCAAGACTTCCATTTTTGGGACTTCCAATTTAGCGTGGGACATTTTCTGCACACAATCGTGCTTCGGAGAAACAACGGTAAGAGATTCTTGTTGGATAGCTCAGTGGTCGACTATGAAATAAATAAATGATGTTTATTTATATACCACTTTAAAATAAAACCTGCAATGTTTTTAAACAATCCAACTGCGAATGATTCAATGAATATTTTCAACAGATATCATTCATAAAAAGAATTTTCACGGTTTTTTTTTTATTTTCCACCAATACCTCCAGTCAAATGGTTAGGCCAACACCAACAAAAGGACTTAGTGTCAAGACTTGTGTTTCTAACGTCACAAAATAAGGTGTTTAAATGACTCTACTTTTTATCAGGACATAGACTTGTAAACACTGTCATTTTTCTTAATTTAAACAATTGACTTTTAAACACTGTCATTTTTCTTAATTTAAACAATTGACTTGTAAACACTGCCGTTTTTCTGAATTTAAACAATTGACTTGTAAACACTGTCATTTTTCTGAATTTAAACAATTGACTTTTAAACACCTTATCTTATCCTAATTAAAATAATTGTTTTTTGAAATATTTGTTTTTAACAGGACAAAATATATTTAAACGTCTATTAATTTAATTGTGATCCAAAAATGTGTTCAAAGGTCTATTGTTTTTGACGGGACAAAATAGGTGTTAAAAAAATTGTATGTATAGAAACGTAAGTTGAAGAGACGATGTTAAAAGACAGAAAGAAAACAAAATTAGTAAAAAAGAGAAAGCAAAATAAGAAGAAATAAAAACTTTAGAGAAAAAAAATGTAAAAAACCAAAATTAAAGTAAGTGAAATTAAGTTTAAAAAAAAAAAAAAATTCTCTATTACATTAATAATGAAACTACATTCTCTGATGTCACCCTTATCTCAGAAACCATGAACTTTTCCCACATGCACGGGTTTCGTTTTGACGTGTACAGTGAGACTGACATACTGGCCCTCCACTCAGACTACATGAGGAGTGACGACAACAGCATTACCATCAAGACAGACACTATAGAACCGGTGATGCAAATGAGAATCGTTCTGGGAAACAGGAAACCTAATCTCGTCAAATACATTGAACTTTGTGAAATAGAGGCATTTGGAGGTACGAGGCGGGATAGTAAAGAACACACGCATACACATACACACACACACACACATATATATACATATAAGATACCTCATTGTCACCACTTGGGATCAGCAGCTTTTTAACATGAGAACTTCCCTCTCAACATTTGGGAAACCCATTCTCACCAGCTTGGAGCCTCAGTCTCACCATATTTAAACATCATTATCACCAATTTGGAACTTTATTCTCACAATTTAAAACCCCATTCTGAAAACTTGGGAGCATTATTATCACCCCTTAGGAACCTCATTCTTACTAATTGGGAACCACATTTTCAGCCATTAGTAAACTAATTCTCACCCCGTGAGAGCCTTTTCTCACCATTTGAGAACATTATCCTTACTAATTGAAAACCTTATTCTCACCACCCAAGAACATCATGCTAACCACTTGAAACTCTCACTCTTACTAATTGAGAATCTCATTCTTACTGATGGAGAACCTCTTTTTAATCTATTGTTTTGTTGTTGTTTTTTCTCAACATTCCCCCAGATTGTGCTCCACCGTATTTTGGCCTGTATTGTGAAGGTGTCTGTGGCACACGGTGTAAGGACCGCCGTTGCCACTACAACGGATTTTGTTACCATTGCCTGGATAAAACCCTAGGCAAGCGTTGCCTTGATGGTGAGTTACCTCATGTCCCAACCACTTTTAAACCGAAGATTTTTGACACAATCCTTAAATTGAGACGATGTTTATTTCCGAAAATAAAATAATACGCACCAAAGGCAATTGCGTTATTAAAAACAAAATATATAAATCATATATAGCGTAGCTATCGGGAATTATATTTTGCACGCTAGTGAACTCATTATTGAACCACACTCTGGTGTATCTATAAATAGCCTGCATGGTGTTTGAACCGTGTTGGTATTAAACCTTTGCTGGCGAATTATTTATATATATATAAACATGCATCCTGTCTCAAAAGAGAGAAAAGAATAAGAGTGGACGCCAACAAACAAAAAAATTACGATGAATGGAGAGGAAGTGAGTGGAAGTAAAATGTAAAAACCAAAGAGCAAAAAGACATGACAGGGTAGCTGTGTAAATTGAGGGATTTGGTTAATATGTAGTTTTGACATACCAAATTTAATTAGTAACTAATTCTCAATTTTAATGTGACTGTCTTTTTTATATAGTTAATGAACGTTAATTTGGTGTCTCGTTAAGAATAATTGTATGAACAAAAATTGGACAGTACTTTCACTGGTGGTTGAAGTAAATAATAATAATATGTCAAAAGAAATGAAACTAATGGCTTAAACTATTTATGTCACATGAATGGCGCTAATTCTTACCATGCACTATTTTTTACCAAAGTTGATTATGTAGCTTATCTGATTGTCTACGTTTGACTTAACCTATAGAAGGCTGTCCAAACGTTATAAGGTTTCTAAAGAAGAAAATGTTTATCATACATGACAAAGTTTACTATGGATGATAATATTTTCTATAGTTGAAAATGTTTACTATAGATGACATTATTTTATATAGATGACAATATTGTCCTTACATGACAATTTTTCTTTGATTACACTTATTTTGCCACAGACATTGTGGAAAAAGAGTTAGTGTTTTCTCAAGGGGAGGTCACTGGCATTATTGTAATTTCCGTGTGTGTGAGTTGTGGACTTTGCTGTGCCAGTGCCTGCCTGGGGCGCCTGAAGGCAAAATTTTGTGCAAAAAAAGGTGAGAGACAATGACTGGTATTTATATCACTATACAACATAATAGTATTCACATACATGAAATATGCTAACATATGAGAAGGCTGTACTGCGTTGGATTTTAACAATCATTATCATTTGTGGCACTACTGGCCTGCGCCACAACATCCTTCCATTGCGACCGCTCTGCCGCTTTCCGCCTCCATGCGTGAACCCTAAACTGCAGTAAGTCCTTCTCTACATCGTCGATCCATCTCCATTTGTGTCTGCCCCTAGGTTTCTGCCTGTATATCACTTTAACTGATCTACAATCTGGTATCCTTTCAATATGTCCTGCCCGCGCAGTCTGCTTATTTTTGTATTGTTGCGACTATGGGTGGGTCCCTGTATAATTGTTATAGATACTAGTGTGTACGGATTCCTCAGACAACAGTGTCTATTACTAGGCCATATACATTTCCCCTATCCGCCACCTTGGGAGGCGTTCCATGAAAGTTCTTTATCTCCTCACGAACAGAAGTACACAAGGCTATCACTGTAATGGTACGCAAAGAAACACAACTTAAAATAAGATATGCGCACCTAATTGTTTTTGACAAAGTCAAAATAATGACGTTGTGTGTGTGTGTGTGTCAAAATAACCAGCCAGTGAATAAATATTATTGTAAAGAAGAAGACGATACATTTAGGGCATTAATTAGAACGATATGTTTAGAGTGTGAATGAGGAGGATATATTTAGGGCATTAATTAGAACGATATGTTTAGAGTGTGAAAGAGGACGAATTGTTTAGGGCATTAATTAGAACGATATGTTTAGAGTGTGAATGAGGAAGATATATTTTAGGCATTAACTAGAACAATATGTTTAGAGTGTGAATGAGGAAGATATGTTTAGGGCATTGACTAGAACGATATGTTTAGAGTGTGAATGAGGAAGATATGTTTAGGGCATTGACTAGAACGATATGTTTAGAGTGTGAATGAGGAAGATATGTTTCTGGAGTGAAAGAGTACGAAATATTTAAGGAGTTAAAGATAAAGATATGTTTAGTGAGTGAATGAAGACGATATGTTTAGGGAGTGACTGAGAACCTTATTTTTAGGAAGTAAATGAGGAGTCTATGATTAGTGAGTCAATGAGGACGTTATGTCTAGGGAGTGAATGAGAAAGTTATGTTTAGGGAATGAACGAGGACTTTATGTTTAGGGAGTAAATGATAACGATATGTTTAGGGAGTGAATATGGAGTTTATGTCTAGGGAGTGAATAAGGACGTTATTTTTAGGGAGTGAATAAGGACGTTATGCTTAGGGAGAGAATGAGGACGTTATGTTTAGGGAGTGAATGAGGGCATTATGATTAGGGAGTGAATGAGGGCGTTATGTTTAGGACGTGAATAAGGACGTTATGTCTAGGGAGTGAATAAGGACATTATGTCTAGAGAGTGAATGTGGACGTTATGCTTAGAGAGTGAATGAGGACGTTATGTTTAGGGAGTGAATGAGGGCGTTATGTTTAGGGAGTGAATGAGGACCTTATGTTTAGGTAGTGAATGAGGGTGTTATGTTTATGGAGTGAAAAGGACGTTATGTCTAGGGAGTGAATAAGGACATTATGTCTAGGGAGTGAATGAGGACGTTATGTTTAGGGAGTGAATGAGGACGGTATGTTTAGGAAGTGAATTAGGGCGTTATGTTTAGGGAGTGAATGAGGACGTTATGTTTAGGGAGTGAATGAGGACGTTATGTTTAGGGAGTGAATGACGACGTTATGTTTAGGGAGAGAATGAGGGCGTTATGTTTAGGGAGTGAATGAGGGCGTTATGTTTAGGGAGTGAATAAGGACGTTATGTCTAGGGAGTGAATAAGGAAATTATTTCTACAGAGTGAATGAGGACGTTATGTTTAGGAAGTGAATGAGGACTTTATGTTTAGGGAGTGAATGAGGGCGTTATGTTTAGGGAGTGAATAAGGACTTTATGTTTAGGGAGTGAATGAGGGCGTTATGTTTAGGGAGTGAATGAGGGCGTTATGTTTAGGGAGCGAATAAAGACGTTATGTTTAGGGAGTGAATAAGGACTTTATGTTTAGGGAGTGAATGAGGGCGTTATGTTTAGGGAGTGAATGAGGACGTTATGTTTAGGGAGTGAATGAGGGCGTTATGTTTAGGGAGTGAATGAGGACGTAATGATTAGCGATGAATGATGACGATATGTTTAGGGAGTGAATGAGGACTTTATGTTTAGGGAGTGATTGATGACAATATATTTAGGGAGTGAGTGAGAATGTTATGTTTAGGGAGTGAATGAGGACGTTATAATTAGGGATATAATGTGGATGATATGTTTATGGAGTCAATAATGACGATATTTTTTAGGGAGTTGATGATGACGTTATCTTTAGGGAGTGAAAGAGGACGTTATGTTTAAGGAGTGAATTAGGACGATATGTTTAAGGAGTGTATGATGATGATATGTTTAGGTAGTGAATGAGGACGTTACGTTTTGTGAGTGCATGAGGACGATGTGTTTAGGGCGTGAATGAGAACGTTATGTTTAGGGAATGAATGAGGACGTTATGTTTAGGGAGTGAATGAGGGCGTTATGTTTAAGGAGTGAATGAGGACCTTAAGTTTAGGGAGTGAATGAGGGTGTTATGTTTAGGGAGTGAATGATGGCGTTATGTTTAGGGAGTGAATAAGGACATTACGTCTAGGGAGTGAATAAGGACATTATTTCTACAGAGTGAATGAGGACGTTATGTTTAGGAAGTGAATGAGGACTTTATGTTTAGGGAGTGAATGAGGGCGTTATGTTTAGGGAGTGAATAAGGACTTTATGTTTAGGGAGTGAATGAGGGCGTTATGTTTAGGGAGTGAATGAGGGCGTTATGTTTAGGGAGTGAATGAGGACGTTATGTTTAGGGAGTGAATAAGGACTTTATGTTTAGGGAGTGAACGAGGGCGTTATGTTTATGGAGTGATTGAGG
The DNA here is from genome assembly GCA_964033795.1 of Lymnaea stagnalis. Taxonomy (NCBI): domain Eukaryota; kingdom Metazoa; phylum Mollusca; class Gastropoda; family Lymnaeidae; genus Lymnaea; species Lymnaea stagnalis. The sequence continues at coordinate 29,780 of CAXITT010001489.1, forward strand.
ACGTTATGTTTAGGGAGTGAATAAGGACTTTATGTTTAGTGAGTGAACGAGGGAGTTATGTTTAGGGATTGAATGAGGACGTTATGTTTAGGGAGTGAATGAGGGCGTTCTGTTTAGGGAGTGAATGAGGACGTAATGATTAGCGATGAATGATGACGATTACTTTAGGGAGTGAATGAGAACTTTATTTTATGGAGTGAATGAGAACGATATGTTTATTGAGTGAATGAGGACTTTATGTTTAGGGAGTGATTGATGACAATTTATTTAGGGAGTGAGTGAGATTGTTATGTTTAGGGAGTGAATGAGGACGTTATAATTAGGGATATAATGTGGATGATATGTTTATGGAGTTAATAATGACGATATTTTTTAGGGAGTGGATGATGACGTTATCTTTAGGGAGTGAAAGAGGACGTTATGTTTAAGGAGTGAATTAGGACGATATGTTTAAGGAGTGTATGATGATGATATGTTTTGGTAGTGAATGAGGACGTTACGTTTTGTGAGTGCATGAGGACGATATGTTTAGGGAGTGAATGAGGACGTTATGTTTAGGGAATGAATGAGGACGTTATGTTTAGGGAGTGAATGAGGACGTTGTGTTTAGGAAGTGAATGAGGACGTTATGTTTAGGGAGTGAATGAGGACGCTATCTTTAGGGATTAAATGAGGACGTTATGTTTAGGGAGTGAATGAGGACGTTATGTTTAGGGATTGAAGTAGGATGTTATGTTTAGGGAGTTAATGAGGACGTTATGTTTAGGGATTGAATGAGTACGCTTTGTTTAGGGAGTGAATTAGGACGGTATGTTTAGTTAGTGAATGAAGACGATATGTTTAGGGAGTGAATGAGGACGGTATGTTTAGGGAGTTTATGTGGACGATATGTTTAGGGAGTGTATGTGGACGTTATGTTTAGGGAGTAAATGAGGACGTTAAGTTTAGGAGATAAATGGGGACATTATGTTTAGGAGTGAATGAAGACGTTTTGTTTAGGAGAGAATGAGGATGTCAGGTTTAGGGAGTGAATGAGGACGTTATGTTTAGGGGTGAAATATGACCTTATGTTTAGGGAGTAAATGAGGATGCTAAGTTTAGGGAATGAAAGAAGAAATTGTTTATGGATTAAAATAGAGTCCGATCAGTTTATAGAAGGAAAGATGGCAATCGGTTAAGGGAATGAAAGAAAAATACATTTCGTCAGTCCAGGAAAACCGTAGTTTCATGGAGTAGACATTCGAAAGAAATGGAAATAGAAAGTCAATGTATGATAAAAGTAGAAACTAGAGAAATAAAGAAATACTTATTCATCATTAATAAAGATAAAAGTAGAAGGTAAAGAAAGAAATAATTGTGTGTTCAATATTAATAAATCGAATGAAAGTTAAGAAAAAATACTTGTCTATACATAATTAATAAGGATAGAAGTAAAGCATACAAAAAGAAACAAATTGTTCATGCATCATTAATGTGTGTTCCCTAAACTTTAGCAGCCGCCCGTCGCAAAAGTCAATCCGGGACAAAGAGATGAAAGACAAGCCAAGGAAGTCTAGCACAGAGAACAAGAATTGATCATCAAAATATTTTTATTCAAACCAGTGGACTTCCCTATTACGCATGACCCCCATTCGCGTATGACCCCAATTCACATATGACACCTTCACCTTTGACCCCCATTCATCTACAAACCTCAATCACACATGACCTTTTTCAAATATGACCACAATTCACCTATGGCCTCCATTTACCTATGACCCATATTCTCATATGACCCCCATTCATCTATGAATCCCATTCACGTTTGACCCCCATTAAACTATGACCCCCATTCACGCATGACGCCATTCACAGATCTAATGTTTAAATATCCCCCAATTTGTGGGACAAAATTTTCTCGCTATCATCCAATACTGTGACTCATCTTTTAAACCTTTGAACCCACATGACTGTTGGCTCATGAGGATGTTAGTGGTCGAGCCCCCCTGATGAGATGTGATACAAGTTATTTGTAGAAACAATCAGCCAAGGAGCATACAGTTGGTAATATGCGAAATGGGCTCATTGGTGTTTTTAATCACACATGCTCAGTCGTCCAGGTCCAATGGATGCTTTTGATTTAATGTATACAATTAGTTAAATAATGTTGATAAAACGAGTTCTTTTCTCTGTGTGACATTTTTTTAAAAAGTATTATTTCAAATAATTCTCCCACCCGCACACTTTTTCTATTTGAAACTGCTCTTGCTCAAAGAGCTGGAACAAGGGTTCTTTAAAACATTTGGTCCAATGACCCCATTGCGATATATTAAAAGGTCTCAGGCATGCTACATTTTATTTGTAATTGAATCTACCTGTATGAAAACTGTATTTCAAGTAGTTTGTGGCATTCATTGGACTGAAATAAACAGTTTGAGGACCCCTTGTCCAGAATAGTATGAACAATTTGACGTAAGTTGTTTGTTTGTTTTTTTTTTAATTTAACACTACTAACGTTGATTGCTTTGACATTTGGTTGTGTTAAAAAAATTGAAATGAGTCAAATAAACAAGTTTAATTTTTGTCAACAGCTCATATTTTGATTTCATTATTGAATGTTGATAGGATCTTACGTACACATTTATATCATTTTATGTTGTGTACACATGTACACTGAAACTATGTCGCCATCACTCAGGAGTTAAATCAAGGACATTAATTACAAAGGACAAACATTTCACTTAACGTCAAGGCTATTTAGCTTCTTCCTATCTCAAAGAATAAACAGTTCTATAAGATAACCAAAATATGTTTTCTATATCTCAAAGAATAAACAATTCTATAAGGTAACCAACATATGGTTTCTATATCTCAAAGAAAAACAGTTCTATAAGGTAAGCAAAATATTTTTTCTATATCTCAAAGAATAAACAGTTCTATCAGGTAACCAAAATATCTTTTCTATATCTCAAAGAATAAACAGTTCTATAAGGTAACCAAAATATGGTTTCAATATCTCAAAGAATAAACAGTTCTAAAGGTAACCAAAAATATGATATCTATATCTCAAAGAATAAACAGTTCTATAAGGTAACCAAAATATGTTTTCAATATCTCAAAGAATAAACAGTTCTATAAGGTAACCAAAATATGTTTTCTATATCTCAAAGAATAAACAGTTCTATAAGGTAACCAAATATATTTTCTATATCTTATAGAAAAGTAAACGAATGTATATGGCAGGTGCATGTCTTCAGAGTAACATCAAATTAAACACAATTTTGCTCTAAAATTTCACTGATTTGTCGTAGGGGTACCGTAGTTGGTTAAGGTTTGGAGAAGTCACTTTGGCATAGTTATAGAAATGCAAGTGGTTTAAGATTTTATAATCTACTGTTATATTTATTCTTATCTGAAAAAAACATTTCAATAATACATCTAATGTACCATTATACAATTCATATAAAAACATATTTATCTAATACTTCCTTAAGTTCTAATCTGCATGGAGAGGGGAGATGATACCGTGTGAACATATGGAGGAGGATAGAGACATGCACGTTGGCAAAATGGATTTGTACTAAAAAAAAACAACACTTCACACATTTTAATTACTTAGTTTTTAAAGTACATTTTAATTTTAAAAAAAAATAAAAAAAACAGATTTTAAACAATATTAAAAGATATATGAAACCAAATTCGAAGATCTTCGTGTGCATCTTCATATACATTAGCCCAACTGGTTTAAAATTTGGTGGACAAAGGACAAGGCCTGCAAAAAATAGCAAAATCTTCTTGGGCTACATTCAATACATTAAACTCATCTTGTTAATAATTTGATGGACATAAGTTAGCAACAATAGCAAGAAGAAAAGAAATATCAAGCCAACTTGTACAGTGTACATTTTTTTCTACATTATTCTTTCCTGACAGCAAATGAACCATTGTAAATACTGTACTTGACCCCTACGTACATATGTCTGTCCAGATTCATGCTCGAACAACATACGTGTGTATATTCATCTCCACATCATCGATCTATCTCAGCCTTGGGCAACCGGTTAGTCGTCTGCCCCTAGCTTTCTGCCTGTATATAAATTTTGCTGCTCTACATTCCGGCATCCTTTCAACATGACTTACCCAAAGTAGCCTGCTTTTTTTATCATTGTGACTATGGGTGGGTCTTTGTACAAATGGTTAAGTTTTTGGTTTGTACGAATTCTCCAGATATCATTTTCTATCATTGGGTCCTATATTTTTCGGAGGATTTTCCTCTCCCATGTGCTGAGCAGGTTCTCTGCTTTTCTGATTTTATGACTACTGTAAAAATGGACTACTAACCAAGATTAGGTTTCATGTTCAAAAATATTACTAACATTGAGTGCTCAATAATAGGTAACAATTTGCCAAACTAGCCACTGTATGGGCCATATTTAAGAATGCATTAGCTCTAGACAATCGAATGGCAAATACGTTCCTGTGTAGAGGAATAGAGCCATCATTTTAAAAAAGAAGAAACAAAATTTTAGCTAGGTAAACTCTACAAGATGTTTCCTACTGCAAGATAAACTTCTCTATGATCCAGACACACACAGTTTTCATGCTAAGAATATTGCATTTACTTTTAAAAAGTTTTTGTTTTTAAACTTTAATCAATTAATAAATGAGCAAGAAGATATTTAAAAAAATTTGACATGATCTATTAATAAAAAAAATGGGTCAGATTGTTAAAGTTTAAAATGTCGTATTCTATATCTCTGCCAATATTTTGGAAATATCTGGTTCTATATCACCGTCAATATTTTGGAAATGTATGGTTCTATATCTCCGTCAATAGCTAGTAAATGTCTGGGTCTATATATCATTCAATATTTTGGAAATTTCTGGTTTCATTTCACTGTCAATATTTTGTAACTATCTCCTTCTATATCTCTGTCAGCATTGTAAGCCCTACATTTGCTCAGTTAAGTTATTGAAATTGTTGCTGTCATCTATCCTGATCAAAATAATCATGCATCAAGCTACCAGTGTTGTCCTTTGTAACACCATCTGTCAGATCATCCTGTCTCTCTGTCAACTGTTCATTCCTGTCAACGTAATCAACACTAGCGTTGTAACTGTGGCTGACCCGACCTGAAACCGAGACAACGCCAACAATGTTGTTCTTTTTGTATTCAACTGAGTATTACTTCCCCACCCCACTACCCACCTCCTATCCATAAAATAGATTGAAATCCATGTCATCCTCTAGAGGTAAATATCTACCATCTTCTAGAGGTAAATCCCTACCAATGTCTACAGCTAAATATCTACCATCCTCTGGAGGTAAATCCCTACCATCTTCTAGAGGTAAATCCCTACCACTGTCTACAGCTAAATATCTACCATCCTCTGGAGGTAAATCCCTACCATCTTCTAGAGGTAAATCTCTACCTTCCTCTGGATGTAAATACCTACCATCTTCTAAAGGTAAATTCCAGACATTTTCTAGAGGTAAAACTCTACCATCGTCTAGAGGTAAAACAGTAACTTCTTCTAAACTGCTTTGATTAGCCGCATGGACTTGACCCCTGTTTTCAAAGTATTTTCCATGAGATGAGAAAGGATCAGGTCGAAGGCTGACATCTTGAAGGATGCTTGTTGTTGTAATAAATTGTTCACTAATTGTGTTAGTAGGAAGGTCATCCTTGTGGCCAGTAGACAGTGTGTCTACACCAGTGCTGAGAGTAGATTTGATTGTGTTTGTAGGAGGGTCATCATTTTGGCCAGTAGACAGTGTGTCCACACCAGTGCTGAGAGTAGATTTGATTGTGTTTGTAGGAGGGTCATCATTTTGGCCTGCAGACAGTGTGTCCACACCAGTGCTGAGAGTAGATTTAATTGTGTCTGTAGGAGGGTCATCATATTGGACAGTAGACAGCGTGTCCACACCAGTGCTGAGAATAGATTTGATTGTGTTTGTAGGAGGGTCATTATTTTGGCCAGTAGACAGTGTGTCTGCTCCACTTAATTTGTTTACTATAATTGACACTAGTCAGAGTCCCCAGAGATGTCTGGTTCACTTATGTTCTTGATGATCCTTCAAAGGTTTTAAGTGCTGAGGAAATTAAAAAATTCATTTTGTAAAAATAAAAATTGGTTAGTCTAATAAAAATTAAATCATAACATTAAGACATCAAAAATGTTGTCAAGGGTATGAGAATCACTGTTGTTATGTGTAGATCATTGAAAAAAAAGACCTAACAGAATTGGGGTCCTTTTAAATTGCGTAAACTGTATGCATGTTTGGTCAAACATTAAGCGCTATCCATTACTACTAGATAATAAATTGTATAAAAAGAGTTATACCAAAAAAATAATTTTGGTAGATGTTTCATTATTAGTGTAATTAATACATTTAAAATTCTAATATGGATGTTATATGACCTATTGATATAATTGGTAACAATGTATGTCTATGTTATGTATGTACATCTGGAATTTGTATGCATTTTGATAGACATTCATCATAGGTTGTTCTTAATAATTCGTATGAACAAGCACAACGCTATACAGGAGTTAATGACGCCAAATAGGTAAAAATAAAGATGTTAAGTAATGAGATTTTACTTGAAATGTATATACATTTTTTTTTAAAATAATACCTTGTTAACAAATAATGCTTACTCTGGTAACACTCCTAATTAATTCAGTATAAGAGTATAAAATGTTATGTCTATATCATTATGTTCATAAGAGGAATGGACAATGAAAAAATAATGCCACGTGTAATTGCTTGTCATAAATCTCACAAGTCTGACAGAGAATATATGTGAAGATAGAATAGAAATTCAGAAGAGTAATAATAATTATTAATGGCAATATTTTTTGACATTCATCTGCAAATGTTTATCTTTTTAAAAATGGTTATTGCATCTATATGCTATTCAAGGGAATAAATAACCTTTGTTAATTTTTAAACATATGTTTTGTCGATGTAATAAAGATATTAAACAGAAATTATGATTATTTTTTTAAAAATTTAAATGTACCTTTATAAAAGAAAAATGCTTCACTCAATGTGTCCTTAACATTTTGTTATGTTTTCAATGTTTTTATTCCAAACAAGTAACATAAACAAATATATACATAAATACCTGCGCGCTGTGTCCTGGCTGGCTATCGGGATGGTCTAGTCCGCTAGTCCATCATAACACAATCCAATACATGTCTGCAAGATGAAGTCTCGCTGAACACAGATGTTTGTTTCCTATATTGAATTGTCACTATTATAATAATAATTCAATAATACTTCACCTTTTTTAAACGAACTCGGTACTCAATACTTTGTAAGGTAGCCATCTTGATGCTAGCCGGAAGTTGCAATATTACACTTCTACGCTCCTGGATACAATTCAAAAGATATAACGTAGATTTATGATATTATAGATATTACATGCTAGCAACTAGATATAAGATATAGTCTGGATATTACAGTTAATAAATGCTAGCTTCTAGGGATAGAAGGTATATATTTTGGAGATCATATTTAGCATCTACAGATAGAAGGTAAATTTAGAAGTTAACTTTTAATATACGCTAGCATCTAGTGGTATAATGTAAAATTAGAAGATTACAGTTATTAGATGCTATCATTTAGAGATTGACGATATAGTCAGAAGATTACAAATATGAGATGTTAGCATCTAAAGACAGCGTGAATTGTTTCTTACCATGATATAACATGTATCACTTTCTTGACTTTGCATTCAATTGTTTGTGTTAAATTGGTATGGACATAACTTACTGGACATGAGGGAACAGGGATGTGTTAATGGATAGCATTCAAGTAACATTTATACATGAAGACACTCTTACATAAGATGGAGCTCTTCGTCATATGGATATAACTTGTTAATTAATACAATCAAATCTTAATTAGAGCTAGTCTTAAACAGACTTAGTTGTAGTAATCGTAGAAAAAACCATCAAGACGACTTTTTAAGAATGATCGGCACCATGGTAATTGATAATATGTCTGATGTAGAGAGTACACTTTAGATGACGTTTGTAGAATTGTCCACACCATGGTAATTGATAGTATGTCAATGTAGAGAGTACAATTAAAATGATGTTTGTAGAATCATTCACTCCATGGTGAAGCAAAACAAAGACATTGACAATATTTATTTTTTAATTCCCGTCAGGCCAATGACCAATGGTCTACTTCAGTTAGATAGCAGATCAAAATCCTTCAAAGTCATTAATAATGTGGTCATTTAGATCATTTTTCTTATTAATGATTTTTTCCTACTGCTATCAGTGTCATTATTCACGATTTTGATATTTATCCTGTCACATTAAAAAAAAAAAAATCAAATCTTGTGTAAATAGTTATTTACAATAATGATATTACTAAATGCAAATTTACATATAAAGAATATTGATTAAACTCATTTTCTTTAGTTCAGACCATTGCCATGTAGCATGAAAATACAATATAAAACTATATTATTTTAAACGACATCAATTGAAACTTTCTTCGTCGACAACCATTTTAAAATATTGTCAGACGACTAGAAACTGCAAGTATTGAAACATTGCTAGGCAACTGGAAACTCAAAGCCTTGACAATATTAGATTCTTTCTGGGTAATAACTTAATTGTGTTATTTGTTTTCTTTTTATGTAAAATAATGGAGATAAATAATAAGTAATTAGACAATAAACAACAATTTTTTTGAATTATAAAACTAAAAGTGTGTTATATTTATTTAAAAGGTTTTTAAAAAGAGCCCATATAAAAGTTACAATTTATATAATTTCATTTAAATATATATATATATATATATATATATATATATCAGTGTTGGCCAATCAAACAATATTAAAGAATATTAACTTCATCGAGTCAGACATGAGGCCATTGAAAAGCCAATATTTAAACCCAGTAGAGTATGCCATTTTGGGTGCTTTGCAAGAAAAAGTCTACCTTCGGAGAAAATTTACCACAGTTGAGCATCTGAAGTTAGCAATAATCGAAGAATGGTGAAATCTAAGGCAACATTTCATTGACAGAAGCATAAACGAGTGGCGTTGACCATTGGAAAAGTCGTTGAGTAGCAAGGACGACACATAGAACATGATTTCTGATTAGCTAAATAGCTGGCAGAAAAAAGTCCATGGAGAATTATAATTAATTAAATTATATTTTGAAATAACTCATTTGCTACGAAATGTTCCCACCTTTATTGGCCCACCCTGTATTTATATATATATTTATATATATTAAATATTGCATTTATCAAAAGTATTTCTTTTGAAGGGACGCAATTGATTTTAATAAAAAGTTTTATGAAATTATTATCAAGAAAATTTAAGACATAATTTTTCTATTTTTGTTATGATTATGTATATTTATCAAATAGGAAAAATAAATAAAATAGTTCTGATGTATCAGAACATAGAAGTTAAATTGTTAAAAATGTATTTGTAGTAAATTGTTGTCTTTTAAACTTATGAAATTTTTAATTAATGAAATATATATTTTATAAAAATTGTGCTTAACCAACGCTTTGTAGCTTGGTCCTTTAGGCTGAATATGAGCTGATCTTCTTATTTCAATTCTTTTTTCAGATGAAATCGATGCCTATATTTAGGGATATAATGTCAATTAAATAGTGAGCCAAACATTCACAACAATTAAAAAGAGCAATAAATCCCTTTCTCCCGCTGCCACATAAATATATTTCATTATTACAAAGATTCTAATTGTGTTCACAGAAAACCCATTGCAAATTTGATTTTTTGTTAAAACAATTTTGATATAACATTTTATTAAAGTACCTTGTATTTCCTCGGTTAAAATAAGTATACTTATGTCTACACTTATTTGTGTACAGTATAGAGAAGCTAACCAATTTTTTAGTATTTTTTTTTTTGGTTACCAACTATCTGATTTCCAATGTTTCTGTTCCTGGTTTTGATGAGCGAATTTCACTGATTTCCAGTGCCACTTTGTGGGGGAATCATGCACTTAAGGTTTGAAGGCTCGAGGCAATAGAAACAAATGTGTCTATTGTTGTCACCTCAACCGTTCTTTTTGAAAGCTTGTTCCAGTCCCTGATTGTCTTGGGCAGGAATGAGCAGCTTCTATACTGGCTTCTTGCTGGTATGAGCTTGAATTACCTGTCGTGGCCTCGTTGCTGTCTATGAGGGAGAGGGACGAGTTTCTGTTTAATACTGGAACAGTGGAGCAGCCCATTATTTACATTGTACATCATGGAGAGCCTGGATTGTCATCGTCGTTCCTCCAATGGAGACCAGCCTAGTGTCTCGAGCATGCTGACAAAACTAGATGTATTCCTGTAGTGGTTTAGAACAAAGCATGCTGCTCGTCGCTGGGTCGCCTCCAACCTGTCAACGCTCTTCTCGTTAAATTGGTCCCAGACTGAAGATGCATAATCTATAACGGGACGGACAAAGGCTTTATATACTATTTCTTTTACACAGGATTTGCCAATTTTTAGATTTCGCCTAAAGAACCGTAGGGTCTTGTTTGCTTGGTTACATACATTGTTAATATCCTCGTCCCAGCGGACCTCTCATAGAATTGTAACACCCAGTTATTTTTCGGAGGAAACTGGCTCAAGAATATGGCCGTGCAGTTTGTATTGATAGTGTAGAGGAGTACAAACTTCTAGAGACTGATAGTGTCTGGCACTTTGCAGGGTGAAATTCCATGTGCCAGCTCATCTCCCACTCAGCAAACAGATTGAGATCCTGTTTTAGCTGGTCCTAGTAAGATCTATTGGCGATCGTCCTATACACTGCTGTGCCATATGCGAACAGACTTGATTGTTATGTCAGTTTATCGGGTAGGTCATTAATGTACGCTAGGAACAAACAGGGGCCCAGCACTGATGCCTGGGGGACCCCTGACTTCACATCGACAAAGGAGGAGCTTGTAACGTCCAGAATTGAATTGTATATGAGGGTTTGACTAAAAAATTTTATATTGCTAGGTTAGTTAAACCTTTTGGCTTAGCAATGCATTATAAGTTTGTTTGTAACTTAATGCACTTGTTACTTACTTAAAAATGTAATATTTCAATTAATTGGTTTACATTTGGTACTTACTCTTGTTTATTGTTTGATGTTTATTGTCAAATATTGAGATATATATTTATGTGTGACATCAATTTTTCAAATTAATGTCAAACGAAAAAAGGGTGGGGGGGGGGGGGAAATGTTAAGGACTTAATGTCAAACGAAAAAAGGGTGGGGGGGGGGGAAATGTTAAGGACTTGAATGTATATTGGGATTGCGTGTTGTTTAGAGAGTATTTGGGTAGATGTTGTTATTAAATGTTTGAATATTTTGTGACGTATTGGGCGAAAGGGGATGTGACGTAGATTAGTGTGTGTTGTGGTCTTATGAGCAATGGCAGTTGAAGCTGTACCTTAGTTATGTAATAAAGATATTTAATATGAGAATAATGTTTTGTGAAGTATATATATTATAATTATACCCCTAGACAACGAAGACAAAAAACTTTTTAAGTTAGACCGATTTCGTAACATTTGAAGCAATAGCGCCAAAATTATGGAACAGTTTGAGGGGAATTGTAAATGATAACACAATCATTTAAGAAACAGTTAAAAATGTTTTTGTTTAAATAGATGTCAGAGGACCAGAGTGCAGTGAGCATGCTAAAATGGCATGGATACCAATTTTGATATAAATATAAAAATCAATCAATCAATCGATCAATTAATTTACGACTATGGCGCCGTGAAAGACAAAATATGCATACACATGGTGTTATTCTTTTTAGATCCCGTTTTTTTTAAAAAAAGATTGTTGCAATCAAACAAAGAAATGGTGTTTTTCTTGAATTTCTTTTAATGAAGTTCGATTAAGTAAAGATGAATGTTTAAAGTATTTCCCGAGGACTAATACATTGTGTTAAACTAATGGATCACGATGTATGTGTTCATTCAAGTTTACAAACATACAGTCCATTCAATCTGTCATTTGATACCAAATTTTATCTTAACCTAACCTTTCTATCATGAATCCCTGGTGCCAATAGCCGCTCTTTATTGACAAATAAACCTAGCCTCTAAATCTTGAATCCATGGTCCCTATAGCCACTATGAATGGCCAAAAAAAACATAATATCTCGCTCTTGAATCCCTGGTGTCAAATACCCGCAGCCATAAAAAGTTTTTTTTATATGTGCAGCGAGCGCTTGACTTACGACCACGATTGATTCTTACAGACCGGTCCTAACACGATTTGGTCGTATGTTGAGTACGCTATGTGTACAGTAATTTGCAGTGACGTCATCTACATTTTTAAATTAATTTATATCCTAGATTTCTTGTTGTTGTGATCAATCCTAATTTCCGATGTTCATGTGAAGCCATTTGTATCATCTCTACACTATTGTGTTTCTTATGTTTACATAGTCAGGTTTAAGAAAAAACACTGCATTATCTGTACATGTACAACTGGTTTAATATTAACACTGTATTAACTGTCCATGTACAACTGGTTAAATATTAACCCTGCATTAACTGTACATATACAACTGGTTTAATATTTACAAAACATACAAAATACAGGAGTAGAAAATATTATAGGAAACATTTTCACGATAGCAAAACACGTCAAATTGTCTGTAACATCAACATATATAAACAGAAATATAAAGACACACATCTGCAATCTAATATAACTAGTGATCTTGGTCAAAAAGTCGAATGGTCGTATGTTGCATACGTCGTAAGTCGGACACTAGCCTTAGTCAACATGGAAGGTTTGATATCCCAATACTTTTTGTGTCTGCATAAATGAATATTTGAGAGTAAAATATAAATGATATAAATTTACCTTATCAGTGCTGAACAAACATTAAGACACGCGATACAATATTCATATAGGACAGGCTTGCGTCAAACACAAAGTGAAGTAATGACGGGAAACGTTCAAACATGAACTGATTTAAAGGGAGGTCACTTCAAATTTAGCACTGATTTAAATATAGATTTGTTATTTCTCTTTGATTTGTATGTCGCCAAATGGCATAACCTCCCCAATAAAGAAAAGGCCTGCAAAGGCGTCTTATGAAATTGGTTGATATCGGTTGACATATTGGCAACTAGATGCCTCTAGATTTAATTTTTTTTTTTTTAAATTTATTTTATATCTTCAATTATCCAATATTTTTTTTTAAACATTTCGTTACACTGTACATAAAATATTAGCAAACATATTTATGAACTTAAACAAATAAGATGCATTTTTTTAATTACAAAACAGTTATATAACAACAAAACAAAAACAAATGTATATTCACCCCACCCATCCCAGGACTTGTACATGTAAATCCATGTAAAGCAACCAGCAGCATCGTTTATCGGTCAGATGGGGAATGCAGTCGGGTTTGTAGAGTTTATATGTGTTTTGAGTGCAGTTTTGAAGGCTTTATGGTCTGTATATCTCGGATGTGTTGTGGGATAGATTTCTATTCTTTGGGGTACACAAAATGAAGCATCGTTCAACATATAGTGTAGTGCGTGGTCTCGTTTAACAAATACATTTGGAAATTCATACATATAATTTTTTAAATATATTTAATCAAATAATTGTGCTTTTTGAGGGGAAATCGCCCTTGGAATGATTAGCATGGGGTTGATAGAGCTGGTGATATTGAAACGGAACTGAAACTCTTTTAAATAAAATGGATACAATGTACCACTTGCTCCGTGCTATCAACTTTATATGACACTATTTAGATTGCTCAAACTCAACCACCATGGACTCCCCATTATTGCCAAAGCCACATATTTCAGTGGCATGCAGGTAAAGATAATGCAATAACTTACTTACTTAACTGATGACTTTTTACCCTGTCTGGGGCAAAAGCCGTCAACATGAATATTCCACTCATCATGGTCATGTGCTTTATTTCCCTAATGCCTTCAGGTGTATCCCATATTAACCTGGGTTTGGGCAGAAGTCGTCATAGCTCTTCTTGGGAAAGAACAGTCCTCTCTTCTCAGGGCTGAAATCTGTTTGTTTTTTCTTGTTGACGTTTCTGTAGCAATTTATTTTTACAGGTGAGGTGGCTGGCATCGCACCAACCCCCCTCTTTTTTCAACCAGGCTGGGACTGCCTGGGGGAGCTTAAAACACTAAATCATTTCCCATATCCTCCCTAACAGAAGTAAACCAGTCAATCACCGTGTTTTGGTTATGTATCTATACCTTAAATATTGTGTCGTGTGTCTTTGTGTTTGTTCAGCACTGATACAGTAAGTTTGTATCATTTCTATTTGACTCTCTCCTATGCATTTGTGCATCAATCAAAGTATTGTGACATAAAACACTTGATTCTGTATAGAGATATGAATACAATGTTTTAAGGCTGCGGATGTTCGGACCAGGGGCTCAACAGTGACAAGGTGGATTCATTAAACATGTTTGAAATAGAAGTGTTGGGTGAGACACCATTTTGTATGATATGCAATAGGACTGAATGGACGACATGTTTGTCAACTTAATTGTCCAGTTAAGCTAAGATTACCATAAATAACGTCCGAAATCCTTTTTGTCTAAAGGGAACTGAGTATGCATAGCCGCTTTACAAACGCAAAAATGTTATTTTAAATTTTATCAATAGACCCAGCCTCTCACTCTAACCTGGTTGAAAGAGCCACTTTGATGCAATATGGACGTATGGGCTAGAATTTAAAAGCTAGATCAGCATCTGTATATTAAAAAATAAATTAAGGGTCAAAGTAGCTGAAACGGCAAACCAAAGACATAATCTTTAATACAAATGTCAAAACAGTACTGCTATATTGTACAGAAACTTGGAAAACAACAGGTTACCTTATCCAGAAAGTGCAGATATTCATAAATACATGCCTTAGAAAGATCCTGAAAATGAAATGGCCAAATATTATCACCAACAAAGATCTATTAGAAAGGACATACCACGTGCCCATTGATGGAGATATCATAAAGAAAAGATGGAGGTAGATAAGACATACGCTCCGAAAACCCACAGAAAGCACCATAAGATATATCTAACAAGGAACCTACAAGGAAAAAGCAAGAGTCGAAGGCCTAATACATGGAGACGCGAGCTAGAGGCAGAAACGCAAAATATGGGATACACCTGAAAGCAATGGAAAAGGAATGAATATTGCCTCTGCAGTTGGGCACAACAATGTCACCCCTTCATATAAGAAAGACAAAAACAACAACAATCCAAACTATCCATTATCAAGAACCCTTTCTTTTTAAACATATAGGCAGGAATTGTATTGTTGGAGTATAAGGGTGATCCAACGTGTTCTACTACCATATCGCCTTTTATTATTTTTTAAAAAGTTTAATAAAGCTGGTAAAATAATGAACTACTATGGCTTAACCAGATGCAGTTGTGTTGTTTTTTTTTGCATACTCTCAAGGAAGCCTTATTTGGAATGTATTTAGTTCATATTGGGCTGAAGCAATTAAGAGATGTTCTTAATTATTGCTAATGTTAGCGCTTCGCACATGAAAGTCTAAATTTCCCCCTCAAAAGGGTCTGAAAAGAACACCTAATTCAATTTTGTGCCAAAATGCACCCTTGCAATTTTAATTTGTGTGACTTTCTTCCAAACTCTCAAATTCTACCCCCCCCCCACCAACGCTGATAAATGTTACAGTATAGGGTTGAATATAAGCGTTTGCCAAATCATTACCCTGGGGCACGCCACAACCAGAGTGAATTCAGTTTATGTGTGGCACTAAACGCCATAATGTCCCCCTCGGATGATTGAACAATTCCTTCCCCAGATACTTTAGTCAAAAAGAAACACTGAATTCAGGTATACTCCAAAATGTACTTTTTGATTTTGAAATACTTTGCTGGGGAGAGGCTCCCAAGCCCCCCCCCCCTTTTTTATTCCTTAAAGAGCAAACAGTACCCTCAAATTCTTCCCTTTTTACCAACTGAAATATTAAAATCACTGTTTAAGATTACCCCTGTTCCAGGGCAAACGGTGATGTACCCAACGGTCTTATAATGAAATTGGGTTCCGTCCCTTCCATTCGACGATAGCGCTCCACTGTTTTTAAGATGGCCTTGTCCCACCTGATGCTGAATTGTTCATTGTCTCATATTTTTTCCACAGCAGCCTAGACTATTACGTAACGCCCCACATATGAACCTGAGAACTAGGTTATGTATCCGGTCCAGATGCTCTAGAGCCGTTCGGCTTGCGAAGGCCAAAACTGAAAGGCTGTGGTCCAGGGCACCTCTTGTATTGGGTTGCTAGCATGTCTGCCGTGCACTGCCCATGTTTCGCTGGCGTATAGAAGGGGTTTGAAAACAATGGCCCTATAAGTCACACTGCTTAGCGATAAGTTACGGACACCTCTTTACTACCAGACACTCACGTGGAGTGTTTCAAATACGACATTTGTGTCACAACCCTCGAGATTTCACGATTGACCCTCCCCTGGTTCTGCCAGCTCTGGTGGTGGGAAGCATACTCTGGTGACGCCACGGTCTGATGAAACCTTCTCCGATTGGCACCCAGCTCTGACCGGTGGCACTCGGCTCTGTGTAATGACAGACACCCCGTTGTGATGAGCCGCTTGTATTTATAAAAATGTATTGACTACTTTCGGTTACGTTAAATTGGCTTGACCAAGCTCTTTCATATTTACAAATGTGTATTTCTGACCCCCCCCCCCCGTGAGGGTCTCACCTAGTGCATATGTGGAAATACATAGCCAATGATCAGATTGTAATTAAATTGGCTTGACCAAGTTCTTTCCTATTTACAAATGTGTATTTCTGCCCCCCCCCCCCCCGTGAGGGTCTCACCTAGTGCATATGTGGAAATACATAGCCAATGATCAGATTGTAATTAACTGTTGATATTTCTCAACATTTTATTTTTCAATGACAGTGTCGTTAGTTTTACAGCACGGGAAAGATGTCCCATATAACAGTCACCCCCCCCCCCTCCCAAATAACTCTCAGGTTACCTTAGTTACCTAGTCTTGGTAAATTCCTTTACTTACATCAAGGCAACAGTTGCAGACATTGGTCCGCCATGGGTATTTCCTCCACCCCCCTCTACTTCTGCCCGCCATCTTTGATGTGCAGGTTATTTATGAAAATATAATGATGTTATTCAACTGAGGGTAGTGAAAGATTTTTGAAAAAACCCCCCCCCCCCCCCCAACAATGGTTATTGTTTCATTTAACTGGAATTTAATAGATGTACAACTAAATTTAACATAACATCATCAACAGTATCAAAGTTTTTAAACCTTGGAGGCAAGCTAACTTGGCCTATCATGTAGGGCAGGCCTGCATAACATACGGCCCACCAGCCCCCACTTAGCGGCCCGAAGAGTAACGAAATATTCTTTATTATTATTAATTTCTTAATAGCTTTCGGTCCTGCCCTGTTATCTTTTGGCCCACACAACTTTTTCATTAAGTATTACGGCCCGCACAAGTTTTCCATAATGCATGACGGCCCGCCCTACACTTTGACTTGAGCAGGCCTGATGTAGGTAATCATCAAAACAACAATGAATATAAATAAAACCGATTAAGAACTGAGATATATTGTGTGCAGACTTTCATAGCATTTGAAAGAATAAACAGTTCCTAAATTTATAGGAAGTTTAATTACATCTAAAAAGAACCAAAAAAAAAAAAACGAACAACATTGCAACTGAAAGTATACGCAGTTCTACTTTATAGCGTCAAGTATACAAATTATAATAATTTGGAAGAAGGGCAGCTTCAAATAGCATGTATTTTTAGATGTCCAAACACTTGGACAGAAAAGCAGCGTTAAAGACATTGAAAATAACCCAACATAATGTAACTTATACATGTATGTTGCATAGTGTACTGTGTATTATGGTGATTTATTATAAATGGTTAACGTAGTTCGGTTCCGAAAAATAGATGACTTCCGCTTGTGATAAAATATGAGGCCACTTTGCAGGCGTTTATGCCTCCATATTTATTAAGTTTGTAGATTGCAAACTACGTGAACAATAAGTTATAGATTTTATCTGAATTATGCGACTGTGTTCTGATTTGTTTTCTCTGGTGATTGTACTACAATGCTCCACCGTGCCATGTGTGATTGTACTACAATGCTCCACCGTGCCATGTGTGATTGTACTATAATGCTCCACCGTGCCATTTGTGATTGTACTACAATGCTCCATCGTGCCATGTGCATTGCACAGAAGAATAATATTGAAATTAAAAAATACCGTGAACTGACTGACCTGTAGTGTCTCATGACCCACAAAAATATTACTACAAACAAACATCACACTGGATCAAAATGCGAGTACAGAGAAAGTCTTTAAGAGGCATGGGTAGCTACGACATCCGATGTTTCAATTATTGGACTCTCTAGTGTATAGATGCATATTAAATTAGTCATACAGTCATTGTAACTGACGTCATACATAGATCAAACACACAGCTATTTAAAGAGATGTCCTACACTGAAAATTACATCACTGACATTGAAATAGAAAAACCTAATTAGATAATTAGACACGTAGATTCTATCCAACAATAGCCTAATTTTTCCCCATGTCTAAAATAGGACCAGCCATTATTCATTGCAAGCAGATAAAATAAATTCTATTTTTTTAAATTTTGTTGGTAGTGTTTAAGTTTTCTGTGTACAGATGCACCATGAACAATTTAGTAAAATATGTCAGAGTAATGTTAACTTGCAAATGTGCCTCACTCACTAGGTTCAAGCTAGCATCTAAACAAGCGGTTCTCAACCTGTGGGTTGCGAACCCTTTGGGTGTCACACGACCCTTTCCCAGGGGTCGCCTCAGATTGTGCGACATATGCTCTACATATGAAGTAGCAACGCCAATAATGTTGTGGCTGGGGGTCGCGGCATTAAAAATTTTGAGAAGCACTGATCAATATAAAAACATGATCGAATGGAAAAAAGACTGTATCCCGTCAGGATGAACATAAGTATTCATGGTGAATTAATGCTATCTACAACATCAAACTGAAAATGACTTGCGTAAAATGTGTTAATTATAAAGGACAAAATGGGGGGGGGGGGGGGGGGGGGAAAGGTGCGGGATTGAGGGCTTAAATAGGAAAGGGGTAACATGAAATAATTTCTTGCCATTAAATAACCGGTTATTTGGACCAAAGTATTCATGGTGAATTAATGCTATCTACAACATCAAACTGAAAATGACTTGCGTAAAATGTGTTAATTATAAAGGACAAAATGGGGGGGGGGGGGGGGGGGGGAAATGTGCAGGATTGATGGCTTAAATAGGACAGCAGTAACATGAAATAATTTCTTGCCATTAAATAACCGGTTATTTGGACCCGGGTCCGAGAAGTGAGAGTTTGGGCTCATTAAAAATTATTAAAAAATTTTTGTAAGGTTTGTATGACAAAATGAGGTACTAAATGAAAGATAATTAAATGGGGTATATTTTTGTTAACTTGCTGCTTCAGTTTAAGTAAAATGAACAACGACAAATGACATCCGAATAGCAATTAGTCAAAATGGACCCGGACACGCAGTGACGCCTCAATGCACACATGCGGCCTGGTTACAAGGGGTCGTAAAACCGGCCCCTTCTGCCAAAAGTGGTATTTGCGTTATTGAAGTTTACGAATACCAGAATCCCGTTATTTTCGATATTTTCGATATTTATAGAATTTTTAGTCGAGATTTGAGATTCGTGGTGAGGATTGATCAGGGTGCGGGTGTTGGGCAAATTGAGTTTTTGCGGGGCCGATGACGTCATATATTCGGCCGATAGGATATTAAGACACGTTATAGACATTTCTTCTTCTATATATTAAGGGCCCACGATCAATTTATTGATCATTTTGGCTCCTATGCATGTAGATGGGATTTGCAATGTTTCTGTTACTGGTGGTGATGAGGAAATTATGCACTAGGGGTTTGAAGGCTTGAGGCAATAGACACAAATGTGTCTAGTGTTGTCGCCTCAATCGTTCCTTTTGAAAGATGGTTCCAGTCCCTGATTGTCTTGGGCAGGAATAAGCAGCTCCTATACTGGCTTCTTGCTGGTATGAGCCTGAATTGCCTGTCATGGCCTCGTCGCTGTCTATGGGGGAGAGGGACGAGTTTCTGTTTAATACTGGAACAGTGGACCAGCCCATTATTTATCTTGTACATCATGGAGAGCCTGGATTGTCGTCGTCGTTTCTCCAATGGTGACCAGCCTAGTGTTTCTAGCATGCTGCCAACACTAGAGGTATTCCTGTAGCGGTTTAGGACAAAGCGTGCTGCTCGTCGCTGGACCGCCTCCAACCTGTCAATGCTCTTCTGGGTAAATGGGTCCCAGACTGAAGATGCATAATCTAAAATCGGACGGATAAAGGCTTTATATGCTCTTTCTTTCACACAGGAGTTGCCAATCTTTAGATTTCGCCTTAAGAACCCCAAGGCTTGGTTTGCTTGGTTACATACATTGTTAATATGCTCGTCCCAGCGGACCTCTCTTTGAATGGTAACACCCAGGTACTTTACGGAGGAAACTTGCTCAAGAATATGGCCGTGCAGTTTGTATTGGTAGTGTAGAGGAGTACAACTTCTAGAGATTGATAGTGTCTGGCACTTGGCAGGGTGAAATTCCATGTCCCAGCTCATCTCCCACTCAGCTAACAGATTGAGATCCTGTTGTAGCTGGTCCTGGTCAGATCTGTTGGCGATCGTCCTATACACTGCTGTGTCATCTGCAAACAGTCTTGCCTGTGATGTCAGTTTCTCCGGTAGGTCATTAATGTATGCTAGGAACAAACAGGGGCCCAGGACTGATCCCTGGGGGACCCCTGACTTCACATTGACAAAGGAGGAGCTTGTACCGCCCACCACTACTGCTTGGCGTCGGTGGCTGAGGAAGCTAGAGATCCATGTTTTAGTGGTGCCTTGAATCCCATATATCTGGAGTTTGTGTAGAAGCAAACTATGATTCACCCGGTCAAATGCTTTTGCGAAGTCCATTACTAGCACGTCAGTCTGCTTGTGGTTCTCCAGATTGGTCATCAAGTCTTCTACAAATTCGAGAAGCTGGGTCTCACATGACCTATTGACTCGGAAGCCATGTTGACTAGCGAATAACTCCGAATATTGTGTTGATTGGATTAGGAACTATTACTAGGCTTAGGTATATTATAAATATACTACGGCAACGTGCGGCCCACTTCGCCGTCCCCCTAGTGCCGGCCCTGGATTTATCAATAAACTAAAAACATTCAGAAAAAATAACCTATTTTGAATTTTAATAAGCTTTTAACAATAACACCAATTTTTAACTTCAGGCTTGAATGAAAGTAACAAAAATTATATTCTTAACTTTTTAATGTTTGACTCTTTGGTCAAATGTATAATGTTTGGTCACTTAACTTTGACCGTGAATGGTTACAAAAGTAACCCGATGAAGAGAACACCCGCTCTGCCTTCACACTGGTCGGAGGAATAGACCTTAGGTCATCATACGCAATTGTTATATATTTTCCTCTTGAACCGCCTTTCGCAAATAAAGCCATTTCTATTTTTAACAATGTGTCAAAGAGGCATGGGTAGCCACGATATGTTGTTTTTTTTTTATGTCTGAAAGTCCAACATGACCAATACTAAAAATAGTATTGCAACATGTGCACTCGACTTCACTTTCATAGCATCCCTTTCAATATATATATTTCACTTGTTCGGAATGTTGTGATGAGAAAATAAAATGAAATTAAAGAATAAAGTTCAACACCTAAAACAAACACATGTCACTCTGAAACGAACAGGACAAGGGATCACACATAAGAGTCACACATTACACGTAGCGGTAGTGGAATCATCCTCCCCCCTCCCTTTTTTTTTCCATTTGCGTCTTCACGTCTCGTTTCAGTGTCGTGTCTTTCGCTATACATTTACATGTAAGATCTATCGCAGAGACATTGTTGGAGGGGGAACAGTGCAGGCATCACGCGAGCCCACTTTGCTACTGGCACTGGCTACATAGCTTGCCAAAATATTACCCGAAGAAAATGTGTTTGTTTTAAAAAACGGGACTTTTAGGCGTACCTAGATAGTGTGGTAAGATCGTGAAAAAACAGGACGTTTGATCACCCTATTTAAGGTGAGAAATGGCGAAAAATTGCCAAACTGATGTATTTGTAAAGGGACATCCCGAGCATAAATAAAGTATTACTTAATATTCCAATTATATTGCCTGTGATCAAAAAATAATACAAAAAGAGAAATAATGAAAGTCATTATATGTAATCCACATGGATTTAAAGGGAATGGAAATGATTACATTCAGTACAGTTGTATAGTAGAGACATTTTTAAGCTTTTTTGAAATGGAGTCATGTATGTCATGTGTGCCCCGGTCGGTGAAAAGTTCAATGTGGTGAAGAGAATATTAAAGGCAATCTGTCCGATAGACATAAATATTTGGCAAATTCACTCACTGAGCTCCGTGGCCGAATGGTTTAAATAATCAGACTACGGCAATTTCATTAAATCTTTTCAGCTAATATTTGCCGCTAAATCATACAATGATTTCCGATGACCTTTGGTTTACTCATTTTGTACCAAACTTAGAAATCCAGATCGACATCCTAGTATAGCTGGAGTACCATCTGTGACATCCTAGTATAGCCGGAGCACCATCTGTGACATCCTAGTATAGCTGGAGCACCATCTGTGCAGGCACCACAAACCTTTTCCCAAGAGATATAATGATCTTTCATAAATGAAGTAACTGTGTCAAATATATCACATGCAGTAATTGTTGTTTCCAAAGGTTTGCAAAAAAGAAACTCATCTTTAAAGGCGCCATCATTAATAAACCTCATCTAAACTAGTAACTGTTTACAGTTTGCAACGTCTGGAGAATAAATAAACTGGATACTAATATTGAAAGTGGAGCAGATTTAATTTCATGGATTGCCTCATCAGAATAGCAACAGACATATCATCTTTTCTTCTGCGGACAGTGTCGTTAGATAAGCAAATTGCACGAATCGTAACGAATTCGCCTCCGATCATAACCCGTAAAATGTCTCTGGCTGCTGGCAACAGTAAATATTCAGCAATGGTGTGAGGTTTCATAGCTCTGGCGATTCTGAGTGCCACCAAATATGAAGCTTCGAAGGTTGCTAAGTTTTGGTTTGTGGTACTTGCCACCAGTGCCAAGTCTGGCTTTCTGGAGTCCATGGGCTTTACTTCTTAAATAGTTTGTATCCTTGCCGGCAAAGCTCGGATGCTTGCTATGAATATGGCGTTTTAGTTTGTTCTGCTTCATAGATTCGGCTGATAAAACTTTAAAAAAAAAAACACATTGGGGGTAGCTCAATCCAAATTGTAATTATTGAGGTAAATCTATATCGTAAATAATTCTCACTGTATTTTCTGTTCTTAATGTTGTTCTCTACGCGATTCATTGTCATGAGATGGTTTCCTTTTGAAAATTATATATAATTAATGCTATAAAAAGATGATATAAGAAAGATCTCGGTGAAAAAGCCATAGTTGTCAAATTTTGAAGATTTTGAGAAAATGTAAATTATAAGTTTGAAAGTATGAAATTAAAAAAAAAATTGTATAATTTACCTGTATTTAGTGATAACCATTATCATTAAAAAATACATCAGTTGCAAAGTATTTTTGAACTATTTTCTAAATTTTTCCTTTTATTATCATGCTGACGCAAAAGTATGACATATCTGATATTCCACTGAAAATTGATATTTATTAATTAAACTATATTTTATGGTTTTTAGACGCCAGTAACATCTCTTATTAATCACTTATTAAACTTAAGTTACCTCTCATAATAATAAAACAAATTGTGGCCAAAAGTTAAAAAAAAATGTTGATCAAAACATTATTGAAAAAAAAAGGAACAAAAGTAGTGTACAAGCCTATGCGTTCGTATACTTGTAATTTGTAACATTATAAATGTAATATGCCTCTTGAACATGACGATCAGTGTACTTCCCTATACAGCTTGTAACCGTTCAACTTCATAATATATCTGGTTGAAATCCTCACACATAGAAACATCACGCAGGAAGCTATATCCTGAATAGTGGACAACGGCCATCTCTGTTCTCTAACAACAAGGAAAACGAACGCGTCACTTCCCATGACACAATTACGTCACAACACTCTGACACAAAGGATGCAGCTACACATACAATCTTTAAGTAAACATGCTTTCCCTATCAAACATTGAAACAATAATCTAAACATCACCAGAGTGATTGTCATACCCTTGACACTATATTCTTTATTTATTAACGTTTTCCTAACTTGCCCTTGTTTAAGCGCATTACGTGATACTAAGGGAGCTCACTTTGATTTTTTGTTTCTTCTACAAGTTTACTGCACTTGTCTGTTTCTGCCAAAGTGCATTATTTATAGAACTCGATGACCCGTTAATTGATTTGTGCTGTAACTGTCACTAACAATAAGTTCCAGTTTTACAATGGGGTGAATGCTTTAAGGGGGGTAACAAAAAAATGAAAATAAGTGACATGTAAGATTTTTCCGCTAGAGGAAATAAATCGGTTTCTAAGACCATCATCATCGGGAATGTGTGTTTTCCCAGAGGGCTTTGACAACTCCCGTGAAAGGGTCCCGCGACCTCTTAATGGGTCGCGACCCACATGATGAGAATCACTGTACTAGTGTAAAGCTTGTGAACGCATTGCAAAGTGCATACCTCTTGATATGTGCGAGTGATTTTTTGAAGATGTCCTTTCCATAGCACAACTGCAACGTTACTTTATGGATTGAGTCCAAGTTATGGTATTCCTAATGATTGTTATAGAAACAAATAGAAAGAGAAGACATTAAATTTACGAAATGTAATCTGGCGGGATGAAATAGGAGGCTAAAAAAGTTAATTGATTGTTTAGTTGAGGCTACAGTCGTATAGCAGTAATGTTGTGCGGCTCGTTGTAAATGGACTCATGTAAGCGACGTCTGACCTGGCCGGTGGAAAGTTCAACTTTGGAAAAAAAAATCATTCTGATTGACATGAAAGATGTTGCAAGTTCACTCACAAAGCTCGGTGGCCGAATGGTTTAAACGTCAGACAAAGGCGATCCTATTTCGTTGTGTTGATTTGTGCTTGTGTGTCTGTCTCCTCTGTAAATATATTTATGCTTCCATGTCTCTTCTAAAAGTAAATATCTTTGTGTGCACTTTCCTGTCTTCTAAGAGTAAATATGTTTGTGTGCACTTTCCTGTCTTCTAAGAGTAAATATGTTTGTGTGCAATTTCCTGTCTTCTGAGAGAGAGAGAGAGAGAGAGAGAGAGAGAGAGAGAGAGAGAGAGAGAGAGAGAGAGAGAGAGAGAGAGAGAGAGAGAGAGAGAGAGAGAGAGAGAGAGAG
>CAXITT010001490.1:24613-73145 GCA_964033795.1 Lymnaea stagnalis
CGTGAGAAGCACACTTGGTTTTATTTTTGGATGACATTTAAATAGAATAGATTTATAGTGAATTTATGTTGTATTTTTCTCGGAACATTGATGTGGGTTGAGGGTTGATCAATGTATAAATAGATAATAATTTAATCATGTCATTTTTTTTTAATCATTGAGTTTTCGACTTGATGTCATTTGTATTTTCATGCATATTGTTTACTGTGATACTTGATTGCTGTTTGATTTTGTTTTCTCTAAATGTTGTATTATTCATTGTTAGTTGAACGCTGTTAGATCAAAATTGTCTGATTGTGGTGAATGTATTAGGTGCTCTGACTGACTCAAAAATGACTCTGACCTTAACCACAACTGTTTAGGAGACCACGTTTGAGGGTCCGTTGAATTCAATAGTCGTAGTCGAAGGTAGGACGACGGGTAGGATTGTTTTACACAAGGAGACGTATTAGAATCAAAGCGAATGACGTCTTGTGTATTACTGTGAGCTGTTTGTAAATGAATGCTGAAGGTCCAAGTCACTTAAAGCCATTTAGAAACCAATCATAATAAATTTTAACGGGGATGGTGTGTAATGTCGGGACAACATTGTTTTGTAAGATGGGGGTAGTGTGGAGAGTTCGCTGACCACCCAAGCTTGTGGAGAGTCGGACCGCGCCTGACGTAATCCGTCTGACCACCCAAGCTTGTGGAGCACGACGGACCCAAGGATCAAACGCCTGACCAATTACGGCCGTCTGACACCAGACACGACCATCCATCTGACCAGGGCATTTACCTGGGACGTCTAGACCGACAATTGAGAAAGGGGGCGGGTATAATCTGGACTGGGAGGTATAAATAGGGAAGAAGGCGGACGGACTACAGAGAAGAGCAGGGAGAAGTCAGAGCAGGGAGAAGTGAGAGTTGGGAGATGAGTGATAGTGTAAGCAAGTGACAGATCTAATACAGAACACGAGGTTAATGATCATATGTATCACCGGAGTTGTTTACTTATTGAGTACCAGAGATGAAGTTTGTCAGATAGTAAGCAAGGTCCCTTACAATATAAACCATCTGGAGTACAAAAGGCAGAGATTTCTTTTGCTCTGTCAGATAGAGGAACCTGCCAATAACCTGATAGTAAGTCTATCTTGGTTACATATTTGGCATCACCTATTCGATCTATTAGATCGTCTATCCTTGGAATCGGAAAGGAATCAGTCTTTGTGAATGCATTCACTTTCCTGAAGTCAGTACAAAACCTGTAACTTTTGTCAGGCTTTGGGACTAAAATACATGGTGAACTCCAGTTACTAGAGCTTGGTTCAATTATATCATTTTCAAGCATGTATTTTATTTCAGACCGGATTATTTCAAGTTTTTCCGGATTGACCCTATAGGGATGTTGCTTGACCGGAACTGCATTGCCAATGTCAACATCATGTACAGCAATGTTGGTTTTATTAGGTACATCAGGGAAGAGTAAAACAAAATCTGCAATAACAGACTTAACAACATCCTTCTCTGACAATTCTTTAAGTACTGAAGTTACAGTTGAGATTGTGTTAACATTTGTTTCTGAGGATGGACAATGATCATCACATTTTCTATCAAAATATTCTTTTAACATGTTAATGTGACATAACTGTTTCTTTCTTTTACGATCTGGTGTTAACACAATGTAATTTAAATCATTGATTTTGGACTCAACAACATAAGGACCAAAATATCTAGCTTGTAGTGCTTGCCCTGGTATCGGCAAAAGCGCAAGCACTTTGTCCCCTGAAGCAAACTGTCTGAATTTTGACTTTTTGTCATACCAAACTTTCATTTTAGATTGTGAATCTTTTAAATGTGTTTTAGCCAAATTGACAGCATTAAAAAGTTTAGTTTTAAATTTTTGGACATAGTCAAGAAGTCCTTCCGTGGGTGCCGATGACATCCACGTGTCTTTTAAAAGTTTAAGGGGACCGCGAACCGTGTGGCCAAACACCAGTTCGAAGGGGCTGAATCCAAGTGATTCTTGAACTGCTTCTCTTGCGGCGAACAGTAGCATGTTGATGCCTTCATCCCAGTCTTTCTCTTGTTCTAGGCAGTAGGTTCTCATCATGTTCTTCAACGTCTGATGGAATCGCTCAAGTGCTCCCTGTGACTCAGGATGATATGCACTCGACAAGCAGTGTTCTATGCCCAACTGGTTCATCACTTGTTTGAATATTCCAGCCTTGAAGTTGGTTCCTTGGTCAGACTGTACAGACTTCGGAAGACCAAACAATATAAAAAACTTCGTCAAGGCTTTAACGATGTTCGGAGTCTTGATATTGCAAAGAGGAATAGCTTCTGGGAATCTTGTTGACGCACAAATGATTGTCAGCAAGTATTGGTGACCTGATTTTGTCTTTGGCAGAGGTCCAACGCAGTCTATAATCACGCGACTGAAAGGTTCTTCGAATGCTGGAATGGCTTGAAGAGGAGCTGCTGGTATCTTCTGATTTGGTTTCCCTACCACCTGACAAGTATGACATGATATGCAGTAGTCAACCACATCTTTCTTGATTTTGGGCCAAAAGAAGTTCGACGTGATTTTGTGATATGTCTTCTTTACTCCCAAATGGCCTGAAAGTGGTGAGTCATGGGCTAAGTTCAGGACTTCGTTCCGGAATGGTGTAGCGACTACTATTTGATGAACTATCCTCCATTCTTCGTCAGCATTTGCGTCTGGAGGTCGCCATTTTCTCAAAAGTATGTCATCTTGAAGGTAATAACATTCAGGGAATTGTTCAGATTCTTCTTGGGTCAAAGCGTTCTCTCGAAGTTTGACTATTTCTGGATCACTCTTCTGTTCTTCAATAAGTTGCATTCGAGTTGGAGTCTTGTAATAACTGGCCTCTTCATTAAGACTTGCAAAAAATGTTTTTCCCAGGTCAATTTCAGGAAGAATTTTACTGCTTGTTTGTGAAATCTCTTTTGTGGAGATCTTGGAACTCATGGCCCTTGTCACAGCACATGCTGGATACAATTCTTGATCTTCTTCCTGATTTTCATTTAAAAAAGGTTCATGAGTAACGATGGGCTCGGCTATCACCTTCCCACCAGCTAAGTCATTGCCTAGCAGCAACGAGATGCCGTCCAATGGTAATGTTGGTCGGACACCCACAACCACAGGTCCGGAGACTAAGTCTGATTTTAGGTTGATGAGATGTAAAGGTACATCTATGCATCCCAGCTCTACACCTCGTAACAGGATGTTGCTCCCAGTAGCAGTAGATTCAGATAAGGGAAGTATACCCTCAAGTAGCAAAGACTGTGAAGCACCTGTATCTCGTAAAATTTTGATTGGTTGTAGACTGGAAAAATCACCTGGCAGTGATACGAATCCTTCCGATATGAAAGGCATGAAGTCTTGTATGACATCAGTAGTTTCTGATGTAGAATTTTGGACCTTGGTAGGTAAACTCTTGTTGGAGTCTTGAGAACATTCGGCTAGGGTAGAGGAAGTAAAACTCTGGGTAGAGTCGTCAAAACTTGCACACAAGTCCTCAGTAAAACGCCCTCTGGAGGTAGACCTCTTCTTGGAGCAAAAGGATCTTGGCGACAAGCTCATAAAACTCGCAGTCGAAGCAGGAACTTGGCTGGAGTCAGTAAAACTAGCCTTATTGTTCATTTTGAAACTCTTTGATGAGTCGTGACAAACCTCTTTGAAGTTTGTATGGACATCTGGAGAGCAAAAACTCTTGAATTTTGAAAATGTGTTTCCAGATGTATGACGAGACGTACAAGCGGAGACTTTGTGTTGTGTACCAGGATGTGTGGTCTTCTCAGTTTTCTTCTTGAGTTTCCAGCAATCATCCCTCGTATGTCCTTCTTTTTTACAGTAGGCACATGTGTCTTTTGCACCAATTTCTTTCGTACCGGGCTTGAATGGTTTTTGTGGAGGTTTACTGTAAGTTGATACAGCTGTCTTATTGTGCCTGTCATTTTTGGTGTCAGATGGATTCTTGGAAAGTTGATGTGAGATGGTGAAGTCGTCGGCTAACACTGCTGCCGTATGTGCGTCACCTTCGCCACGGTCTGCAATATGTATTCGCACCTCAGTACGAACACAGTTCTTGAACTCCTCCATCAGAATGAGGTTCTTGAATTTCTTGAAGTCTGTCTCGGTGTTGGTTGCGTGCAGCCACTTGTCCAGGAGCCGTTCCTTTTCCCGGAGGAACTCAACATGAGTCTGGCCATCACGTTTCCACAGTTCCCTAAACTTTTTACGGTATGCTTCGGGGACACATTCATAAGCCTTAAGTATTAATGATTTTACTAGGTTATAGTCCCCGCGCTGTTCCGCATTCAGGGACACAAAGACTTCGGATGCCCTTCCGGTCAAGGCTGGCTGAAGTAAGGTGGACCACATAGTTTCAGGAATTTCAATTATCTCAAACTGCGCAAAATATTGGTCAACCTCTTTTTCTGAAAATTTAGGGATTACTTTTGCAAATTTAATTGCATCGCAACCCTGACCGGCTGGAGCCTTGAGTCTATTTTCAATTGCTCCTAAATTGGCCGTTATTTCCATTTGTTTTAACTTTATTTTTAGCTCTCTATCTTTTTCTTCTTTCTCTCTCTGAGCTTGTAGCTCCAGCTGTTTAAGCTCTCTTTCTTTTTCTAGCTCCAGCTGTTTGAGCTCTCGTTCTTTTTCTTCTTTCTCTCTCTGAGCTTGTAGCTCCAGCTTTCTAAGCTCTTGTTCTTTATCTAGCTCCAGCTGTTTCAGCTCTCGTTCTTTATCTAGCTCCAGCTGTTTGAGCTTCAGTTGGAGCTCCATACTTGGATCATTCGGTTGTGTGACTGAGGCCAGTTCATCCTCAGATAACATGTCTTCATTCACTAAGTGAACGATGATCATGTCTCGTATGGTCTTTTTTACAGCCGAATGAGCTACATTCATTCCTAGAGCTTTAGCAATGGAAAATAGCTCCTTCCTAGAACATTTGTCTAATGCCTCTACTGATGGGTTTTCAACATCAAAATCCATTTAGACACAGGCAAAATATAACAATTTTTATACAAATTTAAGCTTAGTGCACACACTAATCTAATTGAATTTAAAGAAAAATTGTAACCAGCTCTGTTGTTGGTATCGTAAAATGGTATCGTGTAATCAAAATTAGTCTGAGTATATAAAAGTAAACAGTGGGTCAAAATCCACAGAAAAACACTCAATTTATTATTGGTGTAATAAAAATTATGGATTAAAATTATCCTCGGAAAAGAACACAATTTGTTAAAATTGGGGTCTAATGAGAATAAAATATGGATTCGGTTATCGCGGACGATGCCCCCAATTTGTTACGCACTGACTTGTATTGGGAGAAATTAATCTCCTATTTTAATTTTAATTGGCTCGTTGTAATCAGTGCCTAACAAAGGACGATACCACAGAATCAACAATATTAAAGATACGACCCAAAACAGTTTCTAGTTACAATTAATCAGATTTATTACGTCTTAAGATAATTACAAAATAAAATAAAATACAATTATAATCTTTAACTTACAGTATGGCAGATGTCGTACCGGTACACAGTTAATACAATTAGAAAGAATGATGCCAATAAATAATTCGAAATAAACACATATAAGAAGGAGCACACAAATACACAAAGAACAAAACACGCCTCGTATGTTAAGAGAATCTATATGAAAATCTCCGTCTCTCGTCCGTGCCTGTCAATCCCTTATATAGGTAGGTCTACCGACGCCCAAGCACTGCCTTCGAGT
Organism: Lymnaea stagnalis; assembly: GCA_964033795.1. NCBI lineage: Eukaryota > Metazoa > Mollusca > Gastropoda > Lymnaeidae > Lymnaea > Lymnaea stagnalis. The sequence continues at coordinate 30,365 of CAXITT010001490.1, forward strand.
CATTTCGAGAAAAATCCCAATCATTCTACCAAATACTATTTGGAACAGATTAATTATTTTTATTCGTTGGCGGCGTAAACAAGTTACTTCAAAGGCCTAAGCCACACCCCTTTGTGAACACAGCGTCTCATGCGGGGTCAATCAGAGGGCACGCACGAGAAATATTCTGTAAACAAGCTCTCTATAACAGACACATTGTAATACGATTATATTTTTAGTCAAGATCGACTTTGGGGCTGCTAGGTATCACCATGACCGTAACGTCATGGGCAAAGTACTCTCAACAGATCTAACTATCGTGGTTGGGTGGGAAGACTTTAATGTCGATTCTCTCCTGCTGTTGTCACACAGAGGGAAGTGCATGAATGCAAGTATGTAAAAAGCTGTCTTTGACTTGCGTTAGAGTGTCGTGAGGTGTTAGATTATCCTAGGCAGAATTCAATTACATTCTATGGGAGCCAATACAACTGGGGGGAGTCATCGAAAGAAGTTTAGGGGACAAGCGAGTGTCACCAAATGGAGTTACTTTACTGACCACCAACTGCAGCCCTTACAAGAATCATCTTTCATGTGTTTTAAGATTTTGACTAAGACATAGCTTGTACAAGATTTTCCCAGTTAGCCACGGTTTTTTATGTAAAAGCTTTTTAGAAGTTTGTGTTATTGGCCTGTTTGGTATGTTAGGTTAATGACTAAGTTATATTTAAAGACTACAGTAAGTAGTTAGTTTTAACTCTGCAGATATCATATAGTGTAGTTGATTTCTTTTAAATAGTCATAGTAATATTGTGCATTTATTTTAGTCTAGTTTAGATAAATCATTGCAAGTGGTTGGCATTATTAACAGTATACCGACGCCAACACAAAGCGACGAAAGATCCAGATAAAATCCTTGTGGATAGAAAAGACCCTTAAGTAGAAGAGAAGCGAGCGACCCAAGACTAAATTATAAAGAGTTGTAGCGTTTTGTTTTAAGCTTAAGTTAGAATTGTTTGTATTGTGTCAGCCTAGTGTTTTACATATAGTTACATACATGGGTGTGACGAAATGGAGCCGACATAAAAATTTACATTTACTCACACTAACCTACTCAGAAGGTCAGGGCGAGTTATTTTCCCTGATCACTGTCCACCTCAAACGAAGTCAATGAACTGTTGCAATTTAAAACCAAGGAAAAGGTCAATGAATCTAGTCTAGCCAGCCATAACTCATTTAGAAACAGAGATCTTTTTTTGACATGCGTCAAAGTATTGAGAGCATTGGAAGCGGACGTCCAGTTAGAATAGGATCAGTATAAAAGCCAATGCATAACTAAAATCGGTTTTTCTAGTGATCGACTCTCAAGAAAGTAGTCTCCTTAGAGAACCACAAAGCTTGCTTTTTCTAAAACCTAGTGAGTGAACAATCATTTCGATTTTATTTCCTAATATTTTAAGAACATTTTTTTTTTTTATTTCGTAACATTAACAACGCACTAAAAGATTCGCAAGAAAAAAACAACACACAACTCATCTTTGTGTTTTTCAGATAAATGTGATTACCGTGTCATTCTGTGATCCTTTTCTTTTTTTTCTTCTTTCATAACTTTCAATCCCATATAAAAAAATCAAGATAATTCCTTAGTAGTTGCTTTAAATTTATTTGTTATTTATAATAATAATATATAAAATTTTACTAAAATAAAAGAGGAAAATATATTTTTTGCGACTTTAAATTTAGTTGATTTCTGTAAAATAATAGTGAATAATTACACTCGGTTTTATAATCCAGAAGTATTTAATTTATGGTTGTTCTGTGGTCATCCTAGCTCATTCTTATATAAATATTTTTTAACAGAAGTCACTGTAATCATTATAATAATTTGTTATAATATTTGAAAATATAGAACAAAAACAACAAAATCGAATTTGATTCCTACGTGTAGGGAATAAAACGCCATTATACTGTCCTCTATGATAATAATAATGAAAATAATAAGAGGTCTTATATAGCGCGGTACTCCAGCCTATGGCTGGGCTCACCGCGCTGTACATACAAATTTTATCCAAAGAGACATAGTCATGACATTAAAATAAAATGCATTTATAAATAAAAACAGCAATGTATATTCACCCACCCCACCACATAACTTTTACAAGGCAAACCATGGACGGCAGCCAGCAAGATCGTTTATCGGTCAGAGGAGGGGAATCAGTCAGGAAGGTATAATTTAACAAGAGATGTTTTGAGTGCGGATTTGAAGGCCTGGGTGGTTGATATATTGCGTATGTGTAGTGGCAAAGAATTCCATTGTTTGGGGGCGCAGAAAGAGAAAGATAATTTCTCGATTATCCTCTAGCTCTTCCCCAAAGACGTGTCTCGCCGTATAAAAGTATTATTTCGATATCACTGTTTCTAATCACAATATTTGTTATTCTTATATGGGCTGAAATAGTTTGTAGTTTTTAAACATGTTATCTCCTTTAGACTTCATCACAGTGGCTGAGGTATTTGAAAGTGTTTAAACATGTTATCTCCTTTAGAAATTAAATCAGTGCTTGAAGTATTTTGTATTGTTTAAAACATATTATCTTCTTTAGAAGTCAAATCAAGTAAAACCATTAATAAGCCATTTCACCCAAGTATCAAAAATAGCTCATTGTTAAGTTTTTTTATTTTTTTTTTTAAAGTTTATTTCATAGAGCTTTTTAGGAAGATTGTACTAAAAAGATGAACACATATTGATCTGTTGCTTTTTTTTTTTTTTTTTTTTTTTTTTTTTTAGGGTTTTTGCTTTTTACTTTTTTGGTCCCCTTTTTTTTTTCTGGCTTCCTCTCAATGTTGAACTCTGAAACCAATTACATTCCCAATAAAATACCACCAAAGCCCATTTTAGCACCCTAACTAGTTACGATATGCCCCCCTCTTCTCAATTCTGTTGATTACTCAAAAAGATTCACTTTCTACCCCAAGAGTACTAGACATTACAAATCTATTTAATCAAAAGAACTGTGTTTTAATTCTTTTATTATAGTTTTTTTTAAATATTGTTAGAATTTATCATATATTTCAATTGATATTCAGACATAATTTCAATTAAAGATGTATAGGGACACAAGACTCGTAGCGGACATCATAAGAACATGTTAAGACAGACGCCAAGTGAAAGGGACCATGAGAACATGTTAAGAGATCTGGCCAAGAGGCAGACAGCGTGACATCATGTTGAGACACAATCCCATTAACAGACATTATGAGATCATATTGAGACTCTCGCAAAGTAGCAGACACCTGGACGACATGTTAAAACACAAACAAAGTGGCACTCAACAAGACAACATGCTGAGACCTGAGCCAAGTGTCAGACAGATTTAGAACATTTTAAGACACTAGTAAAGTGGCGGACATCATAATAGCACGTTAAGACACTAGTTAAGTGGCGGAAATCATAATAACATGTTAAGACACTAGTAAAGTGCCGGACATCATAATAACATGGTAAGACACTAGTAAAGTGGCGGACATCATAATAACATGTTAAGACACTAGTAAAGTGGCGGACATCATAATAACATGGTAAGACACTAGTAAAGTGGCGGACATCTTAATAACATGTTAAGACACTTGTAAAGTGGCGTACATCATAATAACATGTTAAGACACTAGTAAATGGCTGGCATCATGAAAACATATTGAAAAACGAGCCAAGTGGCAGACGGCATGAAAACATGTTGAGACATGAGCCAAGTTAAGAAAGAATAAAAACACGTTCACAATTGAGCCAAGTGGCAGACAGAAAGAAAACAGGTTGATACCTGAGCCAAGTTCAGACAGAATGAAAACATGTTGAGACATGAGCCAGCACATACATCATAATCAACGTGCGCGTTGAAAAAAATTCTCCGACACATTTCCTAAAGTTCAAAAGTGTCTTCCCATTTTTCTAACCGCAGCCTGTTGTCTCCGACATACTTTCTAACATTCTAAAGTGGCTTCCTAGTAAAAAAAAATGTTTGTTTCTAACCACAGCTTGTTGTGTCCGAGAAACTTCCTACAATTCGAAAGTGGCTTCCTGGTAAAAAAAACAAAAAAAATATTCTAGTTTTATAACCACAGCGTGTCGTGTCCGAAAAAATTCTGAAGTGGCTTCCCAGTAACAAACTTTCGTTGTCTAGCCACAATTTTTTGTATCTGACAGACACAGGGAAAGCTTTAAATTGCCAAACTAAGGAATTGGATATTCACAATTCATTCTTACATAATAACAATGACATCCTTTAACAGTATTGTTCTTTCTGTGGCTTACTTTGAGATGGATTAGTTTTGTAATGAAAGCGCGAATCAGTCAGTTGATGATTTGTATGAAGAATCGTCACTTAACTTGAACGTTGTTTGGAAATCACTGGGGAGAGAACAGATTCTGGAAAAAAAAAGTGTCTGACCTAATTGAACAGTTTCTTAGCATTTCGTGCCTGTGGCACACTGTGTTACCATTATTACTTGGGGTTTAATTTGGCTCATTACAAATAATTATACACATTTCTTTTCATTAATGTCAAACTGACATAATGTTTATTACATATAACTTTATTGTCACTGGATGTCAGCGCAAAAATGATTCCATTATATATAACAAAATGGTGCATTGCATGTCAATGGCTCATGTTTATTGGATTTTTCATCAAACTGTCAAGATGGACATAACCATTTGATTTCATTGGTCCATGTATAATCTAATAAATTGCATATAAGGATATGCTTACAATAGTTCATGTACAAACTAATACATGGCACATATGTGACGAAATCCAGCTGTCCTCAAAATTGTAATACATTTCAAAACCGTTATAGAACGTCACCCCACCTCCAATTTATTTTTTGTTGAGTTCTATTATATTCCCCGAGGATTGTTTTTATTTACGCAGTTCGCTCAACTATATTTAACCAGCGTATTTAACTACACATTAAACAACCCACCCCCCCTCCCAAATCCCATTAAACACTTTATGCCACTGATCAGATGTTGTTAGACTTGGACATTTGTATACGCATCAAAATTTTAAGACCATTGATCTCAGATAACACATGACAGGGATTTATAATAAATTAAATTAAACCAACTGTTCATACAGAGTTCAATAGTAGAAACGTTCTTTTTAAGTTCGTAACTGAAGACCTAGTAAGTTGGATGAACAGTTCTAAGCCTAGTTATTTTTGGATAAACATTTCTAACGTTAGTTGGATAAACATTTCTATTTCATCTTGTTATTGGAATGAGTTGTATTACAATGTATATAGTTTGGATAAATGATAAGAATAACCTTGTTAAATTCATTGTATTTGTATTTGTATTTTCTCAATGTTTGACACGCATCTCCGAACTGGGACACGTGTTGACATATTAGAGATTTACTGATCAAGACTTTATCTAATCTTAAAGTTGGTGATGTAGCCATTGGATCTTTGTTGTCCAACAGTTGTCTGGATACAGTAAATTGATGCATGCGTTGTATTTATCAAAGTGTCTAGCAGGCAAAAGTGCTTAGAAAGCGACAATATGTGAGGCAAGTGTGGACCACATATGCATGTCGTGAGCGGAGACTCAAAAGCTTCCATCAAAGACGTCTGCGTCGCATTTTACGCATTTAATGGTAGAACAAGGTGCCTGACACGGAGGTTTTGAAACGTGCAAATATAACTGTGCATATTCTGAGATCTCAGCAAGATTTGTCCTCGCTGGTTAGGCCGTGTAAGGAAAATGGAGAAAGGGCGTTTTTCTAAGAAGCTGATGTTTGCAGAAATTACGGAATGAGCGACACTTGTTTGATTGTCTTGGTTGATATTTATGGATCAAAAGAAGCATGGAGGAAGCCAACATAGACATCAATAAATGGGAGATCATTGCTCAGAGTTCCAGCTGGAGAACATCAGTCTATAAAGAAGTGAAACATGCGAAAGATATTGGAAACACTAAGCTTCAAGCAGCTTAAATCATTTAAGAGTTTCTTTTTTCAAAGGGAAACAATAATTTCCTTTTTAACAAAAAAACGTATGACTTTAAATTTAATATAATGTGTAAGATGTTTATTTTATTTTTGTAATGAATGTGTAATTTTTTTAAAAAATTCAATAAGCTGTAAATCATGTAGTCCTTAATATAAATAAAAATTAATTTAACTTTTATATCATAAGTGTTTTTAACAAAACTACAACATTTCAAATATAAGTTTTATTTATTTAAAAAAAAAAAAGGATGCTTTATCAGTGTTGGCTGGAACGAATTCAATTATTTTGTGGTCAAAATATTAATAATTAAAAAAATAAATTTAAAGAAAAATACCAAAAATTTAATGATATTGTTTGAATCATTTCGATCATGTCTTTAATATATTGATTTGTTGGTACATTGAATTTTGTCATTAAGAGCAATAAAACAGTAACACATATTCCACAGTTAAGAACAACACCACAGTCATCAATGTTCCTGACTTAAAAACAACAACGCAGTCATATATGTTCCATATTTAAGAACATTTAAGAACAGACATACATGTTCCGAACTTAAGTAAATTAACAATCATTCAGTGCATCTTCTAAGACATCTCACTTCTCTCTGACTCTAAAGATCCGAAAACTATAATCACTGACTTTACAAATAATAGATTTCATAATTGAAAAGTCGGTTGGGGGAGGGTTTTGCTAAAGATAAATTAGATCACAGGTTATCAACACTCCAGCTATGTCTATGTCAACAAACTGTTTGATCTGATGATGATTTCAAATCAACTGGAACTGACATGTTGTAAACACATAAAGTATTTTTGCCTCTGAAACCCTAACACATTATATCATTAGAAAAAGTGATTTTAAATGAATAAGACCAATATATGTTGATGATATATTCTGCAGGGAGGTAGGGTAGGGGTGTGTGGGGGGATGATATCGTGGGGGGTGGAGGCAGAGGGAGGGCATGGAGGGATTGGCATCATGTCAGATGCGGGGTTGGTGGTGGGGTCTGTATGATGTGGCAGGGGTGGGGGGCTCAGATGATTTGGATTGGGGTCCTTACACCTAGGGAACGATTTCGAGAGTTGTCCTTTTATAGGACGGTGTTATGTGGGAAATCCAACGCTGGTAAGCATTTTTTGGATAGACATATATCTACTTTAAGATATTACATTTCAAGTTTCTAAAAAAAAAAAAAATTAGTGCTTAAAGTAAAACAATTGCACTTTTTATTTAAAAACAACCAATGTTGTTTATTTTTTTAATTATTTGATACAAAATTTTTTTAACAAATGTTTTAAAGAAATATGTTTCCCAAAAAGTTTTATTTAAATAAATAAGTAATATAAAAATAGTATTTCATTATTTCCCCTGAAAAAAAAATTAAGTAAGCATTTATTGTTTTTTTAGTTTGAAAGATTTATTTTAAATTTATTATTTGTATAATATATAACCATAAACCCGTTATTGAGGAAAATAATTAGACTGTGAAGTTTTACGGAACGTTTATTTTTATATATTTAAGACAAAAAAAAAAGTATTTTTAAAATATAATTTAAATTTACTTTTGTTTTATTTAAATAGTCACTTTTGGTTTGCTCACATAGCGCTTCATATTTACCGAGTGAGTTGTGGGACATGGAACTTAATAGTTTTCCTGTCATACATGTTAATACCCAAGATTAATTTTATATTTAACCTTTAAATGATATTATTTTAATCATGTCGATCGTGACTTTTAGCTTTTGATTAGTATGTTCATTGTGTTTTGTCATTAAGTATATTTGTTTAATACGAGACTACAAGTAAGACACTCACTCGTCATTTTGTGATTTAATTATCTTAATAATCGCTTTCAATTTAAAGATGGGGAAGTAAGTTAATTGAAGGATCTAGTCACGAGCAGGTGATAACTCATATGAGAGTCATCCACCAACTTATTATTAAACTACAGAGTCATAATTACCTGTTTTGGAATGACCAGCTGCATGAACTTGTATCATCAAATAGAGCGATTGTAGCGATATTTTTTATTTATAGATCACTAACTGTAAACCGTTAAAGGCATCAGTTACTATGGCTTGATAGGCCAGTCCTGGAAACGTAGTCTAGGTTGCATCTCTCACAATTAAACCTTGATTACTGGATACATTGGACCTCCGTGTTGTTGTTTTTTTTTAATTGTTCAAAATGTTTTGTTTCATTCATCTCTTTCCCTTTTTTTACTTTATCATACACTTGTATTTTCCAGCTGAAACACTGATGAGTGATGATATCCTATGAAATGCCGTCTATGTTGAGTGATGACATCCCATGTCCTTCCGTCTATGATGAGTGATGACATCCCATGTCCTGCCGTCTATGATGAGTGAAGACATCCCATGTTCTGCCGTCTATGATGAGTGATGATATCCCATATCCTGCCGTCTATATTGACCTCCCTCATTCTAGTTTGGCAAGAATCCTTAGAACGCACCGTCCAATAAGTCTCGTCATCTCCTCTTTTTGATGGTCCTTTGGAATAAGGCCTTTCTGCATTTTCCTTAAGTTGCATAACCATTGAAGGCGCCTCTTGCCAGCAGCGGAAGAATTAACACATTTTTGTACTTGCCACGACCTCTTTTTAGAAACCTTGTACTACCATCACATGAATAAAATGCGATGCCGACATCTTCAAAAGAAGCTGTTTAGTTTCCGTGCATGGCTTTCATGCGTGGTCCACACTTCACAGTCATTAAGCAAACACGCCAAAGTGACACTTAGCTTACGATTATGCCACTCCCACTTATTACATTTAGCTATACAGTAGAACTAAGTTATGTCAACGGCTTCGGTGTTTGCCAAGAAGCGTCGAGATAACTGATGATCCAGATAGCCGAGGAGAACATGCTAAGACAATCAAAGTGAGAAATCGGTGGTTCCACTTCCAAAACATTGAAATAACACGGTTTGCGAGATAACCAAGTTCGAGGTAAGAGTCCTTGACTTTAACTGATTCTGCTTTTGTGTTCATAATCATCATGGTTTTTTTAACGGATAGTAAATTAGATGTTTTGGAAACAAGGTATGTGAAAAGCTCAACAACCGACAGATTATGGTGCTCAACATATATTTTTAGAAGGGGCAGTGCTTCTTTCATCATGACACGTGGTAAATGTTAGTGCTTCACAGCAGGAATTCTAAAAGTCACCCTTCAAATTTACTGAAAGAAACAAGAAGCGCAAAATACAATCCTCCATTGTGAATTTGTCCAACATTCTTTGGCACCCTAAATTTTTGTTCATCGGTCCCCTGAGCTGATCATTGAGACAATGTGCAGTTGAATATATGCTTGGGCAATGATATCTGGGTTGACCATTGGCAGAGGCGTGCCTAGAGTGTTTGACGCAATGATATCTGGGCTGACCATTGGCAGAGGTGTACCTAGAGTGTTTGGCGCCATGATATCTAGGCTGACCATTGGCAGAGGTGTACCTAGAGTGTTTGGCGCCATGATATCTAGGCTGACCATTGGCAGAGGCGTACCTAGAGTGTTTGGCGCCATGATATCTGGGCTGACCATTGGCAGAGGAGTACCTAGAGTGTTTGGCGCCATGATATCTGGGCTGACCATTGGCAGAGGTGTACTTAGGGTGTTTGGCGCCATGATATCTGGGCTGACCATTGGCAGAGGCATACCTAGAGTGTCTGGCGCCATGATATCTGGGCTGATCATTGGCAGAGGCGTACCTAGGGTGTTTGTTGCCCTGATATCTGGAGTATCTAGAGTGTTTGTCGCCATGGGACATTGATCCATTCTCCCGCCATCATCAGCTCTAAAAATCGCTGTACTATAAATTGCAACACACCATGTTTTGGTGTCCCCGTTAGTTTATGCGATGGTCATATCTTTCCCACTATTCTCACTTTATCTACTCTAACTTAAAGACACATACGTTTATCTGTACAGAACAGTAATCATGACATGACGTTTTTGTACAGGGAGACTGTGGAACCGAAGAAACGCTCACGGTGGGGATGGTTTGTGAGCTCTCACAGGAGATGTGTGATGAGACATTTCAAAGAAGTTGTCTAATGAACTTTTACAGCAGATTAGGGTGACAGTTTGGTGTTTTAAATTAATTATCTAGATAAAGATATAGAGGCTTATAATGGTTGCATATTTTAAGAAAGTCACAGAGAACTCCGACTGATCTGTAGATCAGAAGCAAATTATATGAACTAATAAATTGGACATTTACTTAGAAATGTTTGTGTCCCAAAACTCTGTTGTAGTTGTAGTTTGTTTCCTTTCCCAAGAATGTGACTATGGCTGAAGTTACCCAAAGCTTTTTTCTGCAAAAACAGACAATATTTTCAAATACTCTAGAAAAATCAGAGTTCAACTACTGTAGGAACAGCCAAGATTGTCAATACTGTAGGAAAAGCCAAGATTTCAAACTCTGATGGACAAGGATAGTAGGTAGTGTTGTTGTTTTTTTGTTTTTGTTTTTTTTTTTGAGTTTTAGAAGTGTAGCAAGGTTTTGAAACTAAGTAGAGACTACTACTACAGTGACATTTTATTACCTGATTATTATTGTTTAGCTTTAATTTGGTATATTAAACATTTCCTTCATTTATTATCTAGTTTACATAAAGTTGGTTTAATATTTTCTAATATCAAAACACCGTCGTTGATGATTCATGATAAAAAAATTTATTTTAAGTGATCAGCGAAATATTTAAAAAACAATATAACACATTTTTTTTTTTAAAACACACCCTTTCAAAATGTTATAAAAAGTATGAAATAGCTACCCTTCTAGACTTTAGAGTTGTTAAGTCATAAGACTAAAAATAACTTTCATTGTATGGTTTATGTTATAAAAAAATAAATATAATTAAATGCATTTCATTCTTTACAAATTTTTGAAAAGGGTATTAATGCTATACATATTTGTACAAGGGAAATAAATGCTTTATTTTATTTTTGTTTAAAAAGCTATAATAAATAATTTTATGATACATACATATTTATAAATCGTGTGTGACCATATTATTTTACACTTAATTGAATAATAAAATAACAATATTTTGCCCTTATATTGATAATTAAATTTTTATCGCTCTCTTTTGCTGCCTTATAAGAAACTTTGAATTTTTAATTATAACATAACTAAATGTCTTAATTCATAAACCTTAAAAATTGTTAATTTCTATTTTTTGAGTCTCAAAGTGCAAGAACACTAGCTCGAATTCGTTCCCTACTTGTAGGGATGTTGTAGTGATGAAACGCTAACATTCTCTCACTCTCTCACACACCACCTTAGGAAAATACTCTGTCCTCCAATATCCTTGTACATATCTATAGGTGTCATAAAATTAAATATTTTTCTAGTCTTTAAAATGTGCCCACCTAAGAAGCAGTGACCGTCGCCTTATTTTTAGCTCAAGTGTTTAGCGGGGATAAATATCCCCATGCACATCAAAAGTGGGGACACCCAAATGGGGTGTGGTATTTAATATATGAAAATAATTGTTTTTATAGCTGAGCTGACCACTAGAATAAGAAATACAATTAAAATGCTTACATCACGTATATTCCCTGACTCAAACAATATAGTTTAAGCTGTCATTAAATCACTTCTAATTCTTGACACACTCAATAAAATATAACACATTCTATAAATTACTTCCAATCGTTGACCCAATCAAAATAGTATAACACATATTAAATCACTTCCTATTCTTGACTCAATCAATATAGTGTAACCCATTCATAAAAATCACGTACACACTGTCTTTCTGTACTTGTATATTTTTTACATTAAATGACAACATCATATAGTATTTATAACAATATAATTACATCTTTCGGACATAGATCTAGTCTAAAATATCTATTTAACAAAACCCGTTTCAATGAGAATTGAATGACAACACATGTTTGAGTCGCAAAGTGAAACAATAAATACTAATGATGTTGACAATACCCAAACTATTTTCTTGATTACGTCAGAGTCACAACTCCTGTGAGGAATCATGTCTAGCAGTGACGTCATGCGTCTTTCTCTTTCAGGATACAAAAATGTTTCCACATTTGGTCGATAGCCACATAGTTAAATATTTGTTTTGAAATCAGGGTAATTTCAGTTTGTGGTACCTGGTGTGGAGCATGATGATATCATGAACAGACTCCAGTGTGTGTGGTGCCTGGTGTGCAGCACGATGCTATCATTGATAGCCTTCAGTGTGTGTGTGGCACCTAAAGGGGGAATGATGATATCATGGACAAGCTCCAGTGTGTGTGGTAACTGATGTGAAGCATGATGCTATCATGGACAGTCTCCAGTGTGTGTGGCTCCTGATCTAGAGCATGTTGCTGTAATGGATAGACTACAGTGTGTGGGGTGCCTGTTCTGTTGTATAATGTACTCATAGACAGTCTTGAAAGTGTATGTGGTAACTATCGTAGTAATAGATGTTTCATCTTTAACCTTGTAATATGTGTAGCTCATTATCTTGATGGAGATCATTATTGGTATAACCGACCTTGTCATGATATCAGAAGCTTATATGGTGACTGAGATCATTATTGTTATCACCGAACTTGTCCTGACATCAGAAGCATACAAGGTGACTGAGATCATCATTGACATTACCGAACTTGTGCTGACATCAGAAGCTTATATGGTGACTTAGATTATTAATTTTATAACCAGACCTTGTCCTGTCGTCTTAGATTTTTTGTACGATATATCGGCAGACTCTTAGAGCCCTAAAGATGATAGGAATCAAGGTAGCTCGTAGCAGTGAAGCGAAATACAAATGTTTACACATTTGGTCGATAGCCACGTTGTTAAATATTTGTTTTGAAATGAGGGTAATTTATGTGTGTGGCATCTGGTGTGAAGCATGAAGATATCATCGATAGCCTTGAGATTGTGTTGGGCACCTCATGTGGAGGATGATGATATCATGGACAGACTCCAGTGTGTGTGGTGCCTAAAGTGGGGGATGATGACATCATGAATAGGCTCCAGTTTGTGTGGTTCTTGATGTGGAGGATGATGATATTATGGACAAGCTCCAGTGTGTGTGGTACCTGATGTGAAGCATGATGCTATCATGGACAGTCTTGAATGTGTATGTGGTAACAATCGTGGTAATAGATGTTTCATCTTTAAGCTTTTAATATTAGTAGCTTAATATCTTGATGGAGATCATTATTGTTATCAACGATCTTGTCTTGACATCAGAAGCTTCTATGGTAACAGAGACCATTATTGTTATCACGAGGCTTGTCCTGACATCAGAAGCGTACGTGGTGACAGAGATCATTATTGTTATCACCGATCTTGTCCTGACATCAGAAGTTTCTATGGTGACAGAGACCATTATTGTTATCACCAACCTTGTCCTGACATCAGAAGCTTACATGGCAACAGAGATCATCATTGTTATCACCGACCGTGTCCTGACATCAGAAGCTTACATGGCAACAGAGATCATCATTGTTATCACCGACCGTGTCCTGACATCAGAAGCTTCTATGGTGACAGAGATCATTATTGTTATCACCGAACTTGACCTTTCATCAGAAGTTATATAGTGACTAAAATTATTAATTTTTTCACCGACCTTGTCCTGTCGTCTTAGATTTTTTGTACGTTATATCTGCAGACTCTTAGAGGCCTATAGTTTACATGAATCAAGGTAGCTTGTAGCACTGAAGCGACGTACAGAACAAAAAAACCATAATATGTTGGAGGATAGCAATAGGAAAAGTACCATCACAAACAACGCTAACAATGAATGTAATTAACCCTTGAAATAATCTCTTACAGAAACTAGAGTTGAATTATTTCCATCACTTTATTCATTGTACTTTCAAACTTTTTTTTTTTTAATAATGCTATTTTAAACATAATATATTTGTATTAAAACTGTTCCGTTTTAATTTATAGTTTCAATTTTACAAATAATATATTTTATTGAGTGACCCTTATGCATCGTTATCAATTATTATTTTACTTATTTGTACCGTCTTCAATTATTATTTGACACTGTTGTACCGTCTTCAAATTAAAATAATGGTTTATTATTTTTTGGGGGTTCATCAAGTAAATCAACGCCAGATTTTTTTTGTAATGGAATTATTTGTACAATCATTTCTTAAAATTAATTTATTGAATAACTAGTTAATCCCCCACCTTCCCACCTCCAAAAAAAAAAACAAGAAAAAAAAACATAAATTCAAATTGCTATCAGATAATTACAAATATTTGTCTAACAAAAGCGAGTCATGCAGAGATCTGGATATTTTAAGGCAATCTGGTATTTTACTTTTCATTTGCCCCCACCCCTTGTTTTTACGTCAAGTCAAGCTAATTTAAAAAAAAAAATATCGTGCTTCTTATCAGTAACTTTAGTATTATTTATACTATTTTTCATATCTAAAACCAGGTGTGTGCTAAAATGTCTTCTTGCATTTTGCAATTTTCATAAGTTTTCTGTGCACATTAAATATTTCAGGACCATAAGAAACGTCTTTATACTTATTCAAAATACTTGTTAACATCACACTTGATTACATTCAGCATACTTGTTAACATCACACTTGATTACATTCAGCATACTTGTTAACATCACACTTGATTACATTCAGCATACTTGTTAATATCACAACTGATACCCATTAAGAATACTTGTTATCTTCACCTAAATCAGTTTTATAAGGCCGGAATACATACCAGACCTATTGCTAGCAACATCGTAAGACAGTGATCTACAATTGGTAAAAGTGATTCACTAGTCGAGCATTTTGTGTTTACATTATATTTTTCTTGACGTGATGTCTTCTTATTTTTAGTTACCTTTATGTTATATTATAATGTTATTATTTTTTTCCATTACATTTTTGGGGTTTTTTTTTAATAATTTTTTTCTTACATGGGGAATATTAATTTGTGTGGCCCAGGTAGAGCCGGGCAAAACAAACAAACAAGCACATACAATGACCACCATAAGTTTACTTACCCATCAGTCCGCTGCTTTTCTTCTGTTGTCTTCTCAGCTTCCCATATCACTGCATTGTTTGTGTGGAATGATATTGTTTGAGATAAGATATGTTTGGAGCAGACTAATTCCATCATACTAGAAATTGATTCTCTTTATCTACCTTCTCAATGTTGACATTGGATGTCAGAAGACTACTTCCATCATACTAGTAAATGGTTCTCTTTATCTACCTTATCAATGTTGACATTGGATGTCAGAAGACTACTTCCATCATACTAGTAAATGATTCTCTTTATCTACCTTCTCAATGTTGACATTCGATGTCAGAAGACTACTTGTATCATACTAGTAAATGATTCTATTTATCTACCTTCTCAATGTCGACATTGGATGTCAGAAGACTACTTCCATCATACTAGTAATGATTGTGCTTATCTACCTTCTCAATGTTTACATTGGATGTCAGAAGACTACTTCCATCATACTAGTAAATGATTGTCTTTATCTACCTTCTCAATGTTTACATTGTATGTCAGAAGACTACTTCAATCATCTAGTAAATGATTGTCTTTATCTACCTTCTCAATGTTGACATTGGATGTCAGAAGACTACTTTCATCATACTAGTAATGATTGTCCTTATCTACCTTCTCAATGTTTACATTGAATGTCAGAAGACTACTTCCATCATACTAGTAAATGATTGTCTTTATCTACCTTCTCAATGTTTACATTGTATGTCAGAAGACTACTTCCATCATACTAGTAAATGATTGTCCTTATCTACCTTCTCAATGTTTACATTGGATGTCAGAAGACTACTTCCATCATACTAGTAAATGATTGTCTTTATCTACCTTCTCAATGCTTACATTGGATGTCAGAAGACTACTTCCATCATACTAGTAAATGATTGTCTTTATCTACCTTCTCAATGTTGACATTATCATGCTTTATTCAAAGCTGTAATTCACTCAAATTTGATCCCAGTATTTAGGGATAGAATAAATATGTTTATTCAGTACGCTGTATTTGTATTCCTTAATTTTAAATACATAACATAACATTATTTTAGTTATAAAAATGCATTTATTATATTGTTTTTAAAGATTTCAATAATTGTGATGATTTATGATGTAATTTTTGTTTTTTAAAGACTTGATAATCGTCTGTTATGTGGCAGTATACTAAAAGATACTTTTAAAAAAAATTATTTAAATTAACTTCGCTTTTCTTAATTGTTGGCTGTAACAATCTTTGGACGGCTATTTGACTGACTACCAATTAACTTTTCATCTGAAAATTCGCACTGATACTTTTGGCCCATGACACAAGTTCCTAAAATTGTTTAGCCTTACGTTAAAATCACAACCTCGAACAATAGGTATTTCATTTATTTAAGGGTAACATGAATAAAATTCCCGATATCTGTGCTAAATGAGATTCCTAAAATAAATATATATATATATGAATATATATAATTTTAAAAAAATATATATATATATATATATATATATATGAATATATTTATATATAAGTATATGTTTGTATCGCAAATTGTTTTTAGTTCGAAATATTGTATTTTGTTTTACGACAAATATTGAGAAATAAATCGTAAGCCTATTGTCGGAGGATTCATTAGGCTAATAATATAGTAGATGGGTATGAAATTTTGTGTGGCTCGAGAGCCTTGAAAAAGGGTGCTAGTGGTTGGAGAGATGACAAGTTGTAATTCGTATAAATTGCATTAATTTTAAACATGTTTGTAAAAGGTCTCATTTTAAATTGATTTTGGCAAAAAAGGGGCTTGAATACATTTAGCACTAGGGTCTAATAATACAGTCATTTCACGAAAACATGCACAACACAGTAACCTCAAATTATGTGGTCTCTAAGGCATTCCTAGTCTGCAGTGGATTAAAAAAAAGTTCTAAACTAGAATCCAACGGCCTTCTTCATTTCTTCTTGATTATTCTTTAATTTTCTTTCAGGGATGGTTTAGACGAAGTGTACATCCTTACAATTGCTAATGATAGACTGTTTATAGTCGCCCATCTTAATGCAAAGTCTAAGGTAAATAGAAGTACCACTAATTCGTGAAATACTCTTCACTTACAATGGTGTTTTCAGAAATCAAATAAATACAAGAACGACATTAAAACCAAATATGATTATTAAAAAAAAAAATATGAAACATTATTTTTTTACTCAGATATGTCACTAGAATCACCTCTTTACATTTGTTCCAGATTTACATTTAGCACAAGGTCTTTAACAAGGTGTATATTTTGACGGTTATCTATTTGAGGAAGTCACTTGAGAAATTCATAGCTGAATGGGGCAAAGATTTTGGACTTGACAGTATTTGATGTTTTGAATTTCATAGCTAAACGGGAACTAACATGTTTGACTTGTTCGTATTTGATTTTTTAAATTCATAGTTGAATAAGACTTTTTAGACTCTTCAAATTCTCTCTATAAGCCTTCAGATGTTTCGTTCAATCTGTGTGTCTGTGTCTCCTTGTTTGATGAATTTATCAAGATGAAGACTTGTCAACTTTTTAAAAAAAGATAAACCATGGGACAATAAAAGCTTTCTGATCTTGCTCTACTATTAAATGAGAAGTGGTGCGGTCAACGGTTTCTGATCTGGCTCTACTATCTAATGAGAAGTGGTGCGGTCAACGGTTTCTGATCTGGTTCTACTATCAAATGAGAAGTGGTGCGGTCAACGGTTTCTGATCTGGCTCTACTATCTAATGAGAAGTGGTGCGGTCAACGGTTTCTGATCTGGTTCTACTATCAAATGAGAAGTGGTGCGGTCAACGGTTTCTGATCTGGTTCTACTATCAAATGAGAAGTGATGATGTCAACGGTTTAAGATCTGGTTCTACTACCAAATGAGAAGTGATGATGTCAACGGTTTCTGATCTGGCTCTACTTTCAAATAAGAAGTGGTGCTTTCAAGGAAATTGATTTCGATAATGTCATTGACAGGTTTGCAGTTTTGAAAAATAGGAAATTTAACATTTTAAGTAAAGAAAATGCAGTGTGAATATAACTACAGCTTAACGTTGTTACAATTCTTAAATACATTTTACCTCTTGATATTTAATTACTTTATTTTTATTTTATTTTTTTTGCGTGTAATTATGTAAAAATAAAAATTCATCACAGAAGTTTGTGGGAGTGGAGGCAAAAAGGAGACGATGAGTTTGACGCATCCAGTGACACCAACCCTAGCTACGTCACTGCACTTCAGCAATTAATAAAGAGGAATGTGGTGTGGCCTATTATCTTTTTTGGTGAAGGAAAGAGGGGATGGGACATGAACTAATGGGAGAGAGAATGGAGAAAAGAACGAGAGGGGTGGGAGATATTATTTAAGCGTTTCCTCGGTACAGGTAAGGTTCAAATTCGAGGAATCTCCCGTTAATATATGTGTTTAAAATAAAATTTTCTTACTCAATTTGCAAGAATATCAATTGGAACATAATGAATATTTATTTATATTAAATCCCTAGATGAAGGAATCGAAGTCAAGTGGACTACAGCTTTATATAAGTCATAATAGTCCATTTGGAACGAATTGTCTTGGTTGTTGAACCCTGATAAATCATATTGAATAGTATATGTATTTCTCATAAAGTTTAAAATGTAAAGTTTGTATTTAAATTTTAAATAAAGAGTAAAAGAAAAAATGTTATTGACATATTTAACAATTTATTGCCCAAACATTGTTTACAAAAAAAATTAATACATTTGCATAGCAAAAATAAAATAAAATCTCTTACAAAATCCTAAATGATTTCAACAAAAACATGTATTATAGGCTTGCGATTGTTTCCCTTGAAACACATTTATTTGGTTTAAACATTCTTTAGAAAAAAAGAATAAACATTTTTTTAAAATTATAAATATGTGAATTGTTAAAATTAGAGACCGGGACAATAGTGTAATATTATCTGGCTATAAGCCTTTCTCAGCAGATATGACATATCAAAATAGGACAAAATAAAAAGACCAAAAAAAAAACACTTAAGTAATCTCCATTGCAAATTACGGAAGTTAGATTTTCAAAAACCAGGTTTACAGAAGTGAAAAAAAACTCTTTAAAAAATATTATTTATATCGTTATGTTATTTTATGGAGCCTCCAACTCAACAACAACAAACTCGTGGCTTTTTGCCTTGTGCACATTGTGCTTGACTAAGGGCTCCACATATACATTGATTGACAATCTAAGCTCAATGACTCAAAAAGTTAGGAAGCCTATGTTGTCACAAGCTACTTTATGTTCAGTGACACTTTCTCAAATACCTACAGTACGTCTGATGCCACCGTGTTTTAATGTGCTTAATCAAACACAACAAATTCCGCCCCTCCACTTTCTGACCTATCACAGTGAACTTTCCCCCCCCCCTTTTTTTTTTCGCCGCTGCTTATTTAAACTCTCACTCATTTTCCTTCTGCCACACTTCTATTGCTGCCCACAGATACTACTTACCAGCTAAAGTTCGCTGACGAAGGCTTTCTGCCGACACGTTCGCTGTTTTGTTGCGTTTAATTTTTCAGGTTTAACCATACTCTGTTTTACTCATTTTATTTTGTACTAACCTGATTGCAGTCTCTCCCCTTATTAGGCCATTGCATTGTGGGATAGATTTCTGACTTGTTGATGAAGTCTAAAAATACCTGACCAATGACAATATCCGATTTATTTAAACTTTGAATCTCGACCAATAAGAAAATTTGTTCGAGCGAAAATATAGAGGCTTTGCGGAACAAAGAGCTCCCGCCAGCCTTATTTCGGAACATTTTAGTGGGCGATACCATTACCGAGTAGAGAGGCTAATCTTTCCATCGATACCAAATATGTCTATATTGCGTTGTAATTATATTGTACAAGCGAAGGGTGCACCAGGGGGTCTATGGGGCCTGAATTTTGCCCCAGAAGTCAAAATTTGCTCCTACCATGCTACTTTAAAATAAATTTTTAACAACTTTAAATTATTTTTTAATGAAAATGGTAAAAACCAAAATGTTCCTTAGATGTTTATCTAGTAAAATTCACCATAATCTCATTTTTGATAAAAATTATATATTTATCGATATTTTCCCCCGTGGACCACCTTAAATTGTGTTGCCCCACCTTAACCCCCCCCCCTCAAAAAATAGTTATTTTCATTATTTAAGGTAAAGATTAAAAAAAAAATTCCCGATATCTGCTAAATGAGATACTTTATATACAGATATCACAAAGGTCTTTTCCATTTTCCTCTTGATTCTTCTTTAATTTCCCTTCTGGGTCGGTGTAGACGGACTGTACATCCTTACACTTTCTGATGGTAGACTGTTCACTATCGCACACCTTCATGCAAAGTCCAAGGTAAATAGAGTTACTACAAAACTACTCTTCACTGACAAAGATGCCTAAACATAGCAAAGTAAAGAAGGACATTGAAACCAAATATATTGAGACCCACAAATTCTCTAACATTAATATTTTACCAGACTCCCCTTCCTACTAGCATCGCGTCCAGGGGCGTAGCGAGCGGTGGGCAGGGGGGACAGATGTCACCGGGCACCAGCTTGTTAGGGGTGCCAAAATGTGCTTTGATATTATTTTATTGATTAAAGTAATGGGTTTGAGAGTTGAAAAAAAGAAGAAGGGGTGCTTTAAAATGGATCTTGTCACCGGACTCCAAACACCCTCACTGCGCCTCTGATGGCGTCTCCACATTTGAGCACGATTGACTTTCGGCATACGGTCTTTTAGATGAAGTATTTGCTTACGCGGTTATCTACTTGAGAACGTCACTTGGATAGCATTTGATGTTTTGAATTTCATAGTTGAATGGGACAACGGGTTTCGAACAGGCCCGGATTTTTTTATTTATTTATAGCTGAATGAGACTTTTTAGAATCTCTTCCAATACTTTGTCCAAGCCTTCATATGTTTCTTACGATCTGTGTGTCTGCAGATTCATGTGAGCAGACCTTGTCAAAATTAAGACTTATCAAGAACTATTTACGACACATCATTGGGCAGTCAAAGCTTTTTGATCTGGCAAGGCTATCAATTAAAATGTATAAGGGTCAAAGATATTGAGTTTGATAAAGTTATTGAAATGTTTGCAGTTTTGAAGAACAGGAAAGCAAACTTTATTAAGTTAAGTTAATTCACTAATATAACAATAACAGAACATTGTTTACAGTTCTTGAAAGCATTTACCTCTTTACATTTAGTTACTTAGTTGTTTTTTTTATTTTGAATTGTTTTACTGGTAATTATTTTAACAAAAAAGAAATCCATCATAGAAGTCGGAAAGGGGATACCAAGAGTTGACCACATGGGTGTCAGCAACCTTAGCTACGTCGTCGTGCTATTAAGCAATTAATAAAAGGGAGCGGAGTTTGGGCTGTTGTCCTTTTTGGTGAATGACGTAAGAGATGGGACCTGAAGGGCAAGGAGATCGATGGGAGAACAGAAATGATAGGGTGAGGGGAGATTTATTTCACGGTTTCATCAAAACAATAAAGCATCAAATTCGCGAATCCTCCAGTTAATAAATACATTTAAAATAATAGTTTTGTAAAGAATTTCTGAAAATATCAATTGCATCATACTCACTATTATTTGTATTGTTTCACTAGATGCAGGGATCGATGTCAAGTGGAATACATCTTCATTAAAGACATAATAGTCCACTGGTAATCATCAGTTAATCACGCACCAAACACAGGTCAAGCATATTTAATGCTATATTAACTGTTCGTAAAGATGCAAAATTAAAGTTTTTAATAAAATAAAATGTACATACAAAAGAAATGTAACTAACAATGTTGTTGACTTATTGCAAAATAACTGTTTTAAAAAGTATAAAATATATTTGGCGTGAACAAGGGAAAATCAATTTTGCTACAAAAATCCTGAATGATATCGACTAAAACATGTGGTGAAATAAAGCGATATTTCCCTTATAAAATATTTATTAGCCTAAAACAATTTTTTTTAAATAATAAGAAAAAATAAAAGAACAAGGTATTTGAATGGTTGAATAAAGCACCAGGATAATAAGACAATAATATTTTGGCTAGGATCCTTACGCAGCTGACAGGACAGATGAAAATAGGACAAAATAATAAAGACGAGTAAATCACTTAAGTAATCTCCATTGCAATTCGGAAAGTTGGATTTTGCAAAACCAAGATTACAGATGTAAACAAAAAAAAAAAAGAAATATTAAACTTCAAAATAATATTATTTAGATTGTTCTGTTATGAATCTTCTACCTAAATCACAATAAATTCCTGGCCTTTTAACTTGTAGACACAGTGCATGACTACCTGCGTCCTTTATATATTAATTGCCAATCTAAACTCAATGAATCAAATAGTTAGGTAGTCTATAGTGTTGGGACTTATCTTATGTTCAATGACTCTAATTGTTGGGTAGTCTAAAGTGTCGGGAGCTTTCTTATGTTTAGAGATATTTTTATACAAAACCTCTGACACCACCTTGTTTTAATGTGCCAAATGAGACACAACAACAATACCATACTTCTACCATCATCTTGTCTTAATGAACTACAGGAAGCACAACAACAATGCAATAAACAAAATAAAACCTGAATTTAACTTAAAGTAAATACACCTAATTTATTTATTTAATGTACTATCTAATGTAATACTTTTTTAAAATAAATATTTTATCAATTTCTTATGAAACATGAAATAAAACACCCTAAAAGATATGCTATAAAATATAGATGACTGTGCCCTAAAATATGACTATTCAATTAAGATATGCTTAGCACAAGTAAGACACAATATATGCATCCTAACTTATGCTTCAAGCAAGACACTACACATCTTTATAGCAGAGTCTTGAACAAGTCGCTTTTATTCAACTTAAGTGTCTTTTCTATCGACAAGTTTTTACCTGGATCTTTCATTTGTCTCACCTTCGTTCTGAGTTGGCATCTGTTCACTGAAAACACGACCAACCTCTTTCAATAATTTATCTCAACTAGCCTAAAATAAATGCTCAATTTTGATGAAATATATCAATTAATCATCTACACTATGTGATGTATGCAGAGCTCAACCTAACCACTTAACGTACTCTTCCAAATAACACTTAGTATAACCGCGTGGATTGCTGTGGAAAATAAACAAACCCGGTACAAGCTGAGTCTGAGTCGAAAACTTAACACACAGGGAAGAAGAATTATTGTGAAGACTGAAGTTGGTGGTCAGTAAAGTAACTTCATTTGGTGACACACGTTCTTCTTCTAACTTATATCGATGACGCCTCCCATTTGTGACGGCTCCCACAGAATTAATTAAATTCTTCCTTCAAGCTAAGTTAAACTCATTCCTCAAGGTGTTCTAACCTTTTTCAAAGAAAATGCATGCATACTTACATTCTTATACTTCCATCCATGTGATAGATAATAGCCACAGAGAATCGACAGTCACTGCCTTCCTCATTTACCACAATAGATAGAACTTTTGAGAGTATTTTATTTCCAAACACTTTTCCTCTTTTCAATTTTTCAATTATAAGTCTGAATAAAAAAATTATGTTCTTATGAAGAGCCTTACCTTTATGCAAATTTGACATTTAAGGCTTGTTTATTATCTTATATTTTTAAATTATAATTCTCTGTTTAAATTGTCCTTGGTGGAAATCTTTTTGCAAGTTCATTCAGCTGGGGTTTCATCACAACGCATTATGACTCTATAGTTATTTGACATATATTGGTGGATGACTCTATAGCTAAATGACATATATTGGTGGATGACTCTATAGCTAAATGACATATATTGGTGGATGTCTCTGTAGTTAAATGACATATATTGGTGGATGACTCTGTAGTTAAATGAAATATATTGGTGGATGGCTCTATAGCTAAATGACATATATTGGTGGATGACTCTGTGAGTTAAATGACATATATTGGTGGATGACACTGTAGTTAAATGACATATATTGTCTGATGATTCTGTATTTAAATGACATATATTGGTTGATGACTCTATAGCTAAATGACATATATTGGTAGATGTCTCTGTAGTTAAATGACATATATTGGTGGATGACTCTGTAGTTAAATGAAATATATTGGTGGATGGCTCTATAGCTAAATGGCATATATTGGTGGATGACTCTGTAGTTAAATGACATATATTGTTGGATGACTATGTAGTTAAATGACATATATTGGTAGATGACTCTGTAGTTAAATGACATATATTGGTGGATGACTCTGTAGTTAAATGACATATATTGTTGGATGACTCTGTAGTTAAATGACATATATTGGTGGATGACTATGTAGTTAAATGACATATATTGGTGGATGACTCTATAGTAAAATGACATATATTGGTGGATGAATCTGTAGTTAAATGACATTTTTTGTGGGATGGCTATGTAGCTTAATGACATAAATTGGATGATGGCTCTATAGTTACATGACATATATTGGTGGATGACTCTATAGTTAAATGACATATATTGTTGGATGACTATGTAGTTAAATTACATATATTTGTGGATTGCTCTGTAGTTAAATGACATATATTGGTGGATGACTCTGGAGTTAAATGACATACATCGGTGGAGGACTTTGTAGTTAAATGACACATATTGGTTGATGGCTCTGTAGTTAAATGACATATTGGTGGATGACTTTGTAGTTATATTGCATATATTGGTGGATACCTGTGTATTTCAATGACATATATTGGTTGATGACTTTGTAGTTAAATGATATATATAATTGAATGACTCTGTAGTTAAATGACATATAGTGTGGGGTGGCTCTGTATCTAAATGCCTTATATTGGTGGATGTCTCTGTATTCAAATGACATATATAGGTGGATCGCTTTGTAGTTAAATGACATATATCAATGGAGGACTTTGTAGTTAAATGATACATATTGGTTGATGGCTCTGTAGTTTAATGAAATATTGGTGGATGACTTTGTAGTTATATGACATATATAAGTGAATGACTATGTAGTTAAATGACACACATTGGTGAATGAATGTAGTTAAACGACATATATTGGTGGATGACTCTGGAATTAAATGGCATATATTGGAGTATGGCTTTGTATTTCAATGACATATATTGGTGGATGGCTGTGTAATTAAATGACATATTTTGGTTGATGTCTTTGTAGTTAAATGACATATATAAATGAATGACTCTGTAGTTAAATGACACATATTGGTGGATGACACTAGAATGAGTCTTGTGTGAAAACAAATATTCTTAATGACAAAACGCAATAAAAAAACCAATCAATAGATAAATGACATGAAACAAATGATCACACCAATATACTTAATAACAATACGCAAAGAACATTCTTATCAATATATAAAATACATGCTCGATATAATTAAAACGCTATAATGTTAAAGTTTTTTTTCAAATGATATTTTACATATTAAAATGTATTAAAGTAAAACGATCGTTGTCCCACGACTCACTTGGTAAATGTGCAGCACTGTGTAAGCTGAAGTAAAGATGGCAAAGTAAAGAATCAATTAAAGGATAATTGAAAAACATACTTTTACACAAATCTGCTAAAAAGTATAAAATAAATAATATTTCTCCCATATGCATTGCATTATTGTTGCATGCTTCTACTTTATAGATTAAAAAAAAAAAAATTACTTTACGTACTCGAAAACAATAGAAAGGTTTAAATTCAAATAAACTCGATTGCAAGGGAAATAATTATGAACGCATTTAAATATTTATTTATATCTACAATTAGATATTCGTATGTGGCATATTAAATTTAATTTGTAGACGCAATGTTTATAACAAAATATATTTTAAAAGGTTTCTTTAATTATTAACAAAAAGAAAGATTTTTTTTTTCATTTTCATTTCATATGTAGTTTCTAAGAAATATTGTGTAAATTTTAATATAAGAAATGTATATTTAATTTAAAAGCTTAACCAAATATTTCCGTTTGTGCACCAATTGTCAAGCCTGGGATTTCTCCCGTTTTCGATCCCCTACATTTAGGGATGCAATAAATTGAAAATAAAAGAACAAATGTCTGCAGATATTTATTTGTTGGAAGCTAAAATTGAAAATACTGTATTTGATGTGAAATAATTGTGCAAGAATTCTGAAAATGATCGGTGAAAGACAAACAATAAATAGTTCTCTCCTGTTTTTGTTTCACTTAAGGTTACTACATTCTATGACATATTGCTATTATTTAAAGACAACCAGGCCAACTTTTTCTGCTTTACCATTTACACAAACTAATCACATCTTAAGGAACTTGTTTACATGTAAGGTTTACTATTGAAACATATTGAAAATAAATAAATGAACTTTCGGTGAAAACTATTGATGTGTTATACATATTTTTTTCATGCTATAACACAATAATAGTTTGCATGTAGAAATGTAAAAAAATTAAGAAAATCTTAGGAAATTGAGGGCTAATTTCAAATGAAGCCATAGCCGTCTGCAGTAGATGTAAAAATAGGTCAAATAACAGCCCCTGGAAAAAAATTGCTACTAAAATGAATCTCTTTTTGCAGTGTATACAAATGACTAAACACAACACATAGTAATTCATATAAAATATTTCAAATGACCAGTGATGAGAAGGGAAACGATGGAAGTAGGTACCGGACCAAAGTAAATACATGACAGAGAAGTTTACCTGAAATTGGCAGCATTTATGGAATAACAAGGATAACATAATAGCTTGGGAGACAGGCAGACACCAAGTAGACAGTGAGAAAGACATGATAGCTTTAAAGGCAAGCAGATCCCAATTAGACAGCGACGAAGACATTATAGCTTGAGAGGCAGGCAGACACCAAGTAGCCAGTGTGGAAGACGTTATAGCTTCAGAGTCAGGGAGACACTAAATAGACAGCGAGGAAGACATAATAGCTTGAGAGGCAGGCAGACACCAAGTAGACAGTGAGGAAGACATCATAGCTAGAGAGGCAGAGAGACACAAAGTAGACAGCGATGAAGACATAATAGCTTGAGAGGCACGCAGACACCAAGTAGACAGTGAGGAAGACATCATAGCTAGAGAGGCAGAGAGACACAAAGTAGACAGCGAGGAAGACATAATAGCTTGAGAGGCACGCAGACACCAAGTAGACAGTGAGGAAGACATCATAGCTAGAGAGGCAGAGAGACACAAAGTAGACAGCGAGGAAGACATAATAGCTTGAGAGGCATGCAGACACCAAGTAGACAGTGAGGAATACATCATAGCTAGAAAGGCAGAGAGACACAAAGTAGACAGCGAGGAAGACATAATAGCTTGGGAGGCACGCAGACACCAAGTAGACATAGAGGAAGACATAATAGCTTGAGAGGCACGCAGACACTAAGTAGACAGTGAGGAAGACATCATAGCTAGGGAGGCAGAGAGACACAAAGTAGACAGTGAGGAAGACATCATAGCTAGAGAGGCAGAGAGACACAAAGTAGACAGCGAGGAAGACATAATAGCTTGAGAGGCACGCAGACACAAAATAAACAGTGAGAAAGTCATGATAGCTTGAGAGGCAGGCAGACACCTAGTGAACAGCAAGAAAGACAGGATAGCTTAGGAGGCAGACAGTCACCAAGTGAACAATAGGGAAGTCATGCTGGCTTGAGATGCAGGTAGACACCAACAAGACAGTGAGGAAAACATGATAGCTTGAGAGGCAAGTAGACACCAAAAAGACAATGCGGAAGACATGATAGCTTGACAGGCAGGTAGACACAAAGTAGACAGCGAGGATGACATCATAGCTTGAGAGGTAGGCAGATAACCTGTTCAAGTTTACGACTACGTAATTGCTTGGGAAGTAGGCATACACCAAGTAGACAGTGAGGAAGACAAGATAGCTTGAGAGGCAGGCAGAAAACACTAGACTGTTTAAAAGACGTAATATGTTGATAGGCAGGCAGACAACCAGTAGACAGTTTGGAAGACGTAACAGCATAAGAGTCAGGCAGACACATAGTGAACAGTGAGAAAGACATGATAGCTTGAGAGAAATGCACCAAGTGAACATATAGTTAGACATGACAGCTTGAGAGTCAGGAAGACTCCAAGTAGACAGTGAGAAAAACATGATAGCTTGAGAGGCAGGCAGACACCAAGTGAACAGCGAGGAAGACAGGATAAATGGGGAGGCAGACAATCACCAAGAGAACATGAGGAAGACATTATAGCTTGAGATGCAGGTAGACACCAACAAGACAGTGATGAAGACATGATACCTTGGGAGGCAAGCTGAAATCAAGTAAACAGTGACAAAGACATGATAGCTTGAGAGGCAGGGAGACACCAAGTAGTCAGTGAGGAAGACATGATAGCTTGAAATGCAGGAAGACCCCAAGGGAGCAGCAAGGAAAACATGATAGCTTTTGAGCCTTGCAGTCACCATGTAAACAGTGAGAAAGACATGATAGCTGAGAGGCAGGAAGAAAACAATAGACTGTTTGAAAGATGTTTTATGTTGATAGGCAGGCAGACAACAAGCAGAGAGCTTGTAAGATGTAATAGATTTAGAGGCAAGCAGACAACCAGTAGACAGTTTGGAACGCTAAACAGCTTGAGAGACAGGCAGACACCAAGTGAACAGTGAGAAAGACATGGTAGCTTAAGAGAAAGGCAGACACCAACTGAACATTTAGGCAGACATGATAGCTTGAGAGGCAGGCAGACACCAAGTAGACAGTGAGAAAGATATCATGGGAGGCAGGCAGACACCAATTGAACAGCGAGTAGGACATAACAGCTTGAGAGGCAGGTAAACACCAAGTAAACAGTGAGGAAGACATTTTAGCTTAAGAGGTTTTCAGACACAAAGAAGACAGTGAGAAAGAGGCAGAAATACACAAAAAAGACAGCGATGATGACATTATAGCTTGAGAGGTAGGCAGATAACCAGTTCACAGTTACGAATACTTAATAGCTTGTGAGGCAGTCAGACTCCAAGTATACAGTGAGTAAGACAGGGTAGTCAACAATTACACAGCGAGGAAGACAATATAGCTTGAGAGGCAGGCAGACTCCAAGTAGACAGTGTTGAAGGCATGATAGCTTGAGAGGCAGGCAGACACCAAGTAGACTGTGAGGAAGACATGATAGCTTGAGGGGCAGGAAGAAACAATTTGAACAGCAAAGAAGACATGATAGCTTGGGAGGCAAGTAGACAAAAAGTAAACAGTGAGAAAGACATGATAGAGTGAGAGGCAGGCAGACACCAAGTGAACACTGAGGAAGACAGGATAGCTTGGGAGGCAGACAGTCACCAAGTGAACAATGAGGAAGACATTATAGTTTGAGATGCAGGTAGATTTCTCGCCGATTCGATCCCTTCATATAGGGATGCAAGTCATAAAATAAATGACAAGTTGACTAACACAAAGCAGCAAAGCAAACATTCAAAATACTGTCCCTGATAACTGAGCATGTTACACACATTCCCTCACTTGCCGGCACTTGAAAAAACAAAATTCCATTAATTGGTCGTAATATTTATTATTTTTTTAAACAAATTTTTTCATCAGGTTAACGTGTTTACTTTTATTTAAATCCAATATTGTCCCATTTTTCTCGTTTACATCTACAACTTACTATTTAAACACAACTCTTTTCTTTCTCTTCTTCGATATCTTAATGGCCCACTTAAAATGTGACACGTGTTGCCCAATTTGAGATTCATTTATCAAAACAATTCATCCTGTCCAAAGAACAGTCATAAAGCTGTTAGATGTTTGTTATTGAACACACTTTTTTGGATACAGGATATTTTAATATGTTTATTTTATAATACAAAATTTTGTTTGCTTTATTTATTTGCGCAACCTCTACGCTAGACAGACATCTTTGGGCCGACTACGTTAAAGACTAATAAGGTTATCTTTACATTGTATGTTTGTATGGGAAGACTAATAAGGTTATCTTTACATTAAATCTTTGTGTGGTGAAGACTAATAAGATTATCTTTACATTGAATGTTTGTGTGGTGAAGACTAATAAAGTTATTTTTACACTGGATGTTTGTGTGATTAGAACTAGTAAGGTTCTATTTACTTTGGATGTTTGTGTGGTGAAATATAATAATGTTCTCTTTACATTTGATGTTAATGTGTTAAGACTAATTAATACAGTTATCTTTCCTTAGGATTTTTGTATTCCAAGCTCCTGTCACAGTCAATGTTTCGGTCTGAATTCGTTGTCTTTGGAAAGTAATATGTCAAGCAATGACTATTTTTATCATGTCATATCAATGTAAATCCTATTTGCCTATTGCCGTATTAGCCCCAATGTGAGAAATCACCGGAACTTTAAAGCTGAATTGAGGATCATACCCGAGCAGGTGATAACGTCATACAAGAGTTACCTCTAGACACAGTCAGGTAGTCAAATCTTACGAGGGTGTTCCTAGACACACGCAGGTAATCAAATTATACAAAGATATCCCTAGAGACGAGAAGAAGATAAACTCATACAAGAGTTATCCATAGGTACCTAATCAATAAAAGTAATTTCACAAAAATATTTTGAAATGGTTAAGACAACAAAACCTATGGTTAATATGTTATGGTAACACAGCCATTGTTTACTAAAGTATGCCAACACTAACTTTGTTTACTATGTTATGCCAACAGAGCCTATGTTTATCATGTTATGCCTACAAACCTATGTTTACCACGTTATGCCAAGATAAAACAATTTACATATAAGACTTCTTGTAGAGATTTGGATTTTTTAAAGTAAAATACGTTGTGGAATCTTCAACATTCATTGAAAACTTGAAGAATTTTCAAAAATACCTTTAACTGATATATAATTCAATAACATGTTAGGAAAGTCATAGAATGATAGAAACATAAGAAACATTAATATTTGTTTATTCTTAAAACGCATTTTTAATATTTAAATTTATCAGCTCTAGAATAAGATTTAAACGTGAAGAATTTTTTTGATTGCTATTTAGAAATGTCTCTTTTATGTCATTATTATTTTAATAATACGCCTTTCACAACACAGTGCCAAAACTCTAGACTTTTTGCATTAAAGGAAGTGGCGGCGCGTCTAGGTGGGTGTTTTATATAGAGGATAGGTGGTCAATATGGATCGGGCCTACGTGTGTCGGGCCTAGGTGTGTTGTGCCTAGGTGTGTCTGGCCCAGGTGTGTCTGGCCAAGGTGGCTTTGGCTTAGGTGTGTCGGGCCTAGGTGTGTCGGGCCTAGGTGTGTCGGACTTAGGTGTGTCTGACCAATGTGTGTCGGGTCCAGGTGTGTCTGACCAAGGTGGCTTGGGCTTAGGTGTGTCGGGCCTAGGTGTGTCGTGCCTAGGTGGGGCGGGCCTAGGTGGGTCTGGCCGAGGTGGCTTGGGCCTAGGTGGGTCGTGCCTAGGTGTGTCATGCCTAGGTGGGGGCGAGCCTAGGTGGGTCTGACCAAGGTGGGATAGGCCTTGATGGGGCGGACCTAGGTTGGTTGGTCCCAGGCGGGGATTCCTTATAATTAGGTTTGTTTCATTGTAACAAGATAGGGATCCTAAATATTTATTTAAAGGAATTGTCTAATTTTATTTTATTTTTTAAATGCCATTATAAGGTGTGCAAAAATGTAAAATATATAGACCTGCGTATTTTAGAAATATTGTGAATATTATGATTTTGAAACCCATTTTCAAAACTGTTGTCTGAATATTTCCATTAATTTAATATTTAAACTAAAAATCGATAGTAGGAAAAAACAAAATAGACCTACAACATGTAACGGGAGATTTAAAAATAAAATTCCAACCCCACCCACCAAGGTCTTGTGGATAGTGAAGTGATAGACACACAGCTGAACTTAATGCAGCTTTCTTTAAAGTAGTTTGAGCGTGCACCATGGTCTCGTGGATAGTAAAGTGATAGACACACAGCTGAACTTAATGCAGCTTCCTTTAAAGTATTTTGAGCGTGCACCAACGTCTTGTGGATAGTGAAGTGATAGACACACAGCTGAACTTAATGCAGCTTTCTTTAAAGTAGTTTCAGCGTGCACCATGGTCTTGTGGATAGTGAAGTGATAGACACACAGCTTAACTTAATGCAGCTTCCTTTAAATAGTTTGAGCGTGCACCATGGTCTTGTAGATAGTGAAGTGATAGACACACATCTGAACTCAATGCAGCTTCCTTTAAAGTAGCTTGAATGTGCATCATTCTGATTAGATTAAAAATGCGTTGTGAAAAATTTAATTAACTTGAAATTTCATCGACGTTATTTAAATGTAATAAATCCTAATAATTTTACTCTCTACCTTCTAGATTTAACGAAGTTTAATTTCAAAATTTAAAAATAATTTGATTATGACTAATCCATAAATTATCTATAGGTCAGGAATTACCATGTTAAATTTGGTTGTGATCAATGGATTGTTTTTCTTGTGGCTAAATTACCCATTTACTAACAACCAAATAAGCAAAGCCATCCTGAGCGTTCTTTAGTAAGTGAAGTAAATATGAGTTGCTGCCATTTCTATGACTAAATGGTGACAGCCTGCCTTGCATTGAAATAGCTGGAACTTACTTAATGTCGCAAATAAAATTAATGTAGTGATTATATATATATATATATTGTTTTACCTCCAGAATTGACACAAAGCTGGTTTATAAACATTTCAAATCAGACCAGCAATATAACACCTAAGCCAAACGCAATTTGGCAAAATGAGTTTTGATGATGGTGTGTTCCCTTAACTTGAAGGTAGTTTCTCTGTTTGGCTGTGGGCATCCATTCTCAGTTGATAAGAAGGGGTCAGTGTCTAAATAATGATATCAGCCAAGTTTGACTAGCCAAACAACCGAATGTTAATGACGTAGTGTCCAGAAGGAACCAGTCCAAAGTCCTTATTTTTTTACGCCTTGAATAGGTGGTTATTTTTTTTTAAGGGGGGGGGGGCTGGGTGGGTTGAATGAATTAAGCACATTAAATGTGGCGTGAACTAGATTCAACTAGTCAAATTTATTAAGTATAGAGAGTGGTGTAACCAGTTTATAACAATTGAAATTTATTAAGTAGAGTGAACGTGGCGTAATTATTTGACAACTAGTAAAATGTATTAAGTATAGTAAACGAGACTTGAACACTTTCAACCAGTAGCATGTGTACTGGATAAAGTTTAGGACTAACATTTTAACGATCTAATTTTTGTGTGATGTTAGTTCTGATGATTCCTGTCAACAACTGAAGTACGGGGTTGTTTATAGTGGATGTTGGCGGGCTGTCATTGATGGATGGATGGGTCTTTCAAAACGGATGTAGGTCTTGTCAATACTAGATTGTAGATGCAATCAATAATTGATGTAAGGAAGGTAGGGCAGTCAGTAAGGGATTTACTGCGCTATCAATTATAGATCTAGTGGCTGTCATACTGCATTTAGTGAGCTCTCAATAATAGATCTGTTGGCATTACATAACAGATGTAGGGATCTGTCAATAATGGATCTATTGACATTACATAACAGATGTAGGAATCTGTCAATAATGGATAGAGTGCGCTGTTAATAAAAGATTAAGTGGCAGTCAATAATCGATGAAGTGGCCTGTCAATAAGTCAATAATCGATGAAGTGGCCTTTCAATAAGTCAATAATGTATTTAGTTGGATGTAAGTGACATAAGTAGAGGTCGCAAATATTGATATCCTCGCTTAAATGCGATAATCGGTGATGAATAAATTAAATACGTGAGCCTGTTTTATTTAATTTCTTTGTTTAACCATGATGAAATGTGCTGATCTTATTTGATATGTTTATGGACCAGCGATGTGTCAATTAGAAGGAAAAGAAGAAGATGTCTAATCAATGCATTCATGTTTTGTTGGCATAACGTGGTTAGCATAGGTTTTGTTGTCATAACGTGGCAAACATATGTTTTGTTGGAATAACGTGGTTAGCATAGGTTTTGTAGGCATAATGTGGTAAGCATAGGTTTTGTTGGCATAACGTGATAAACATATTTTTTGTTGTCATAAGGTGGCAAACATAGTTTATGTTGTGAGATGACTTCTATTGGTAGGCATATGTCGATAACAGTTTTATACGTTTAGAACCTTCTCGTCTCTAGGGGTAGCCCTTGTTTGATTTTATTATTTGCTTGTGTCTAGAGATAACTCTCGTATGAATGTATGACCTGCTTGTGTCTAGGAATACATCTCGTATGAATGTATGACTTGCTTGTGTCCCAGGATGCATCTCGTATGATTGTATCACCTGCTCGGAAAAATGATCCTTAATTCAGCTGTAACCCTGGGGTGTTTTCTTACACTCTGGCAAATACGGCAATAGGCAACCATATTAATTGTCAAAATAACATTATTAGTCTTTAGCACACAAACATCCAAAGTAAAGAGAACATTGTTCATCTTAATAATTATAATGATAATTATAATAATAATTATAATAATAATAAACTTTATTTCAAAAAGCACGGAACATATCTATTATATTAAAAGACAAACGAAACAATCTATAATAGACCTCATTGAAATACAAAATGCAACATTACACAAACTATATACGAGAATACCCATTATATGTCTTTCATATCTTGCAACCATAAACAACACAGACAGACCAATACACGTCTACAAGATAATATCGAGTAAGACAAAGTCACTCCAGCAGGTGTTTGTGAGACTGATATGTCTTTAAATCAGTTTTGAAAGAATCAAGTGACTGGCTGTTTCTGAGACTGACAGGCAGGGTGTTTAAAATTGTTGGGACAGCAAATGCGTAAGTTCGCCCCTCATAGAGTCTCAAGGCGAACACGTGGTATAGAGAGTTTGCCCCATCAGATGAGCGCAATTTTCAAATTGATACATACGGCGTAAGCAGCACTTTAAGATAGGACGGTGCCAGGTCATGCAAGTAGCAGTAGCACAGCCTTGCTATTGTTTACTCTATGCGAGCGCGGACAGGCAGCCAACTAAGCTCTCTCAAAAGTGTTTTAACTTGGTCGAATTTGCATTTTCAAAGAATAGTGGAAGCCTCATTTTTTTGTTCTATTTGAATTTTATCTAGGAGCGTAGCTGGAAGACCAACCATAAAAACATGGCAGTAGTCCATGAGTGATAGCACTAATGCAGACATCAGCCACTTTGATGCATCTAACGTTAAGAAAGGTCTTATATGACTATTTCTGCACAGCTCAAGAAAATTCGCCTTAAAGCATGTTAATGTGGTTTTCGATAGTTAGTGTTCCTACTAAGTAGACACCAAGGTTTCGCACATTTTGATCAAACTCAATCTATATACCAGAGAGGGTAAGGGTTTGTGTGTTATTTATATATTTAGCTTTTTAGTGGTAGCAATGGGGATCAACTCGGTCTTTTAATCTTTCATTTTAAGCTTGTTTATAGCCATCTTGTGCTTAACTGACTCCACTGTCTTCTGTGTCATACTTAAAAGCTGAGTTAGGGGATCACAGGTTTCTGGAGATGGGTATCATCCACAAACATGTGATATTGCATATCAAACTGCTTGATCATGGTCCCCAGGTTCTCAACGTATATATTGAAAAGCACCAGACCTAGGACCTAGCCCTGGGGTACTACGAATTCGATGAAAATTTGCTTTGCGGTCAAGCCGTTTGCGATAATTGGACCCGATTTGTTAGATACGAGTAGAACCATTTCAGGACGGTATCGGTGAAACCGAACGTATTTTTCAGACGTTGGATAAGTATGCCGTGGTCAAGCGTATCGAACACAGCCGATAGATCATATAACGACAAACAAAAGCGATATCTTTCCCTCACCACAAGAGGTCAGAAGGTCATTTACGACGTGCAACCTGTCTCGGTAGAGTGATGCACTGACTGGAAAGGTTCAAACAAGTCATACCGAATGAGGTAATTCGGGAGCTGGCGGACAACGACTTTCTCCAAAATCTTGGATTAAATGTTAGACTAGAGATGGGGCGATAATTTCCCAACACATTCGGGTCGAGATTCACCTTCTTTAGCAGTGGATCTACAACCGCCTCTTTAAAAGAGGATGGAACAATACCAGATTGTAGAGACTGATTTATGATATTAGTTATGATAGGGACTATTTCATTTAAACATTCCTACAACAGCCTTGCCGGAAGAAGGTCAAGCAAAATTAACTTTTTCAGGGAGTCAGCCAGGATTTTCTTCACATCGGATTTAGTGACCTCCGAAAATTCGCTCATAGAAGTGCCGTTAAACAGGAGCATCGGTGCAAATGTCAAGTCTCGCCCTGGTCTACGTAACTTTCGTTATAAAGAACTCATTGAGAATGTCCTGTAGCTCACTTAGTCGTCCAAAAGATGTCTGACTAGTGTTGAATTTGCGCAAATTAATCTATCAAACAAAACTAACAATTGAATTTAAAATAAAATATATTAAAATGTAAAATATCTAAAAAAGTGTGTTCAATAACAAACCGCGAATAGCTTCATGATTATTCTTAGATAGGATGCATTGTTTAGATACATTAATCTCAAATCGGGCAACAAGTGTCACATTTTAAGTGGGTCCTTAAAATATCAAAGAAGAGAAAGAAGAAGAGTTTTGTTTAAATAGTAAATCGTAGATGTAAACGAGAAAGAGGGGGTGCGGGGGGGCATTATCGGCTTTAAATAAAAGCAACTGCGTTATACTCATAAGAAAAATAGTTATTTCAAATACAAATTATATCGGAAAGTAGGGCGGACATTAAGGATGTCGATAAATCTTAATCAGTGGAATGGTCTGGAGAGTCTGCACGCAAGGAAATGTTTGGTTACGTCGAAATGAAGAGATATATTTTTTAATCAACTTGAATTTAATGTTTCTATTATACTTTTTGAACAGCAAA
Organism: Lymnaea stagnalis; assembly: GCA_964033795.1. Taxonomy (NCBI): domain Eukaryota; kingdom Metazoa; phylum Mollusca; class Gastropoda; family Lymnaeidae; genus Lymnaea; species Lymnaea stagnalis. The sequence goes on from CAXITT010001490.1 coordinate 67,247, forward strand.
AAACATGTTTTGTGAGTGGCATAATGGCTCCCAGTGCTATACATACACTGAGTTGTGTCCGTTTATTGAATGCCTCAGGATAAACATTTGGCTAAAGCTTATAATCAACATTAAACCTTAACATTGATCGAAGCGAGGGAAGGGGTGCAGAAATGTAGGATGTTAACGACAGCAAGGAAAACTTAAAATGAAGGGATTCATTTTGGCACATATTTGAATTTGTTATTTCTTTCAGGTAATTTTATGTTGGCATTTCAAACTTTCGGATAGGAAATGGCAAAAATAGCTTTAATAATGATCAAAGGCATTTAAAATTCAGGACCAGTAGAATGTAACTAAATTCACTGTAGCTGTGTAACCACTCAGTGTACGCTTTTACCCTAGATTTTTCTCGTTCCATAAATCTTTATAGCCTTCACAACGTCTATGTATCTAAAAAATATTGTCAGTCTATCTGTATGTATGTATATATGTATGTATGTATGTATGTATGTATGTATGTATGTATGTATGTATGTATGTATATGCAATATGCGCGCCTAAAATATTAATGCGATTTCAATACAAATTTGATAAGTTGTTGCCCACTAGCACTCGTATGGAAAGCACAACCTTTCCATATGTTCCTTTTTTAGCCATGTAGCACATCTTATTATGCCGATATTGCAATCTTAACATGGTTAACAACTAATGTGCTCACTGTAATGGATTGCCCGCCACTATCACTTGACTAAAGACTGATCTGCATCTGTTCATCTCTCACTCAATAAGTAAATGACGTCCAATAATTTTATACAGTACTTTATTTCATAATAAGCTGAGTACAATGTTAAACTTTGCCATGAGTAGATCCTAGTGACAATGATAGGATGCAATTAATAAATACACATACGTTTCACAATATTCTATATCACATGATACTTTCGTAATTCACACTGGAGACAATTCACTATGTCCGAGAACTTCAAGAAACACTCGTGCACTCTCTCTCTCCCTACTCAAGCGTCCAGTAAAGTTCCGCTCTGGGAAATGTGTTCCCTTGTGTTTTACAAGTTATTACAACGCTATGATCAAATAACTACGCCAAGTGTCGTGTGAAAATCACAGCCAACTTGGTCTGTTACACGCCCTACACATTTTGTTTTAACATAGATTTAACATAGATTTTTAACATAGATACAAAATATATAGAAAATAATATACATGAAACAATTGTAGTAGGGTATTATGATAAGCTTGCAAGTTTGTATCTCCCGTTCATAGTACTTGTTATAAGCATTAAATGTAATACTGAATTTACAAATGATCAAAATGTATCAATATTATTATGATAAAGTCTCTTGGCTACTCAATGTTCATAATATATATCAGATAGTGTAATGGTTATCATATTATTAAAATCAAACGGATTGTTTTTGTATAACACATGCTAAAGCATAAAACATATCACTCATGATGAAATATCACACATTTTAACAATGGTAAGGTGATTCCCATAATGCCCATTGACATGGTAAAATGATTCCTAAAATTTTTCCTTAATTTTTAATGTTTCATGAATAATAATACACATCTTAAAATATTTAGTCCTACCAGCATTGAAAGAATGAATTATGAATGTATCATAAAATCAAATAAATCACATTTTATTGTTTAGTTAGTGTGATCTTTTTGAAAAGAATCAGAATCTTTGACTGATATGTCTCAGTTAAATGACTTTGTCATTGTCTTTATAATCAATATGTCTGGATAGGAAATCAGCAACTATGTTATCTTTACCTTTTATTGTCCTTATCTCATATTGAAAATCTAAGAGAATTAAGAACCTTCTGTTGTTTGTTTTATTTGCTGTTCTCTCTCTATTTAATGCCATGAATGGCTTTTGATCTGTCAAAAGAATAAATGTTCTACCTAATAGGTACTTCTGTAATTTTGTTAGCGCCCACACGACAGCCAGGTTTTTTTTTTTCAATAATAGAATAGTTGAGTTTTAAGTTTTGTTTTAAGATCTACTTACACATGTCATTGGCCTGAGTATATTGTAGAATTCTTGCACGAGGCAAGCTCCTAATCCATTGTATGATGCATCGGTTTCTAATGCGAAATGTTGATTGAAGTTAGGTGATATTAATATGTTATCACTTTGAAATATTTTTTTGATTGTTCTTAATGCTGTCTAGCATTTATTTGTCCACAGAATTTGTTTCTTGTTGTTTGTGTTTATTAACTTTATTAAAGGTAATGTTATGTCTGAAAATTCGGTTACAAATGTACTGTAGAGATTAACTAGACCTAAAATTACTTTGACATCGTTTTGGTTATGTGGTGTTTTTATGTTCAGTAACTTTTCACTGTTTTGTTGTGAATGTTGAATGGTGCTCTTACCAACTTTAAATCCCCAAAAATCAATCTGATCTTGAGGAAATTTCAGTTAATTTGGTGCAATTGTTACACCTTGTGTTCTTAACTTCTCTGATACTAGTTTCAGTGTTTCTGTATGTCTTTTCATGTCTTTTGTGTGTACACAAATGTCGTCTACAAAGTGTACAACAATGGGCATTCCTGTGAGCAGTATCCTCATGAATCTGCAGAATGTGACAGCTGAGTTGACTAGTCCAAATGGCATCACTCTCCACTCAAATAGTCTATCTTCTGTAGAAAATGCAGTGTAGGGCATGGACTCCTTTTTCCTTTTCTATCAGCCAAAATCATCTATTTAGGTTATAATCAGTGAAGATTGTTGAGGAACCTATTTCTTCTTTTAATTCTGTCATGTGCCTCATGGGTTCAGCTTCCTGTTGGGCTATTTTGTTCAATTCTTTGTATTCCCAGCATATGTGGAGTTGTCTGTTTTTCTTTTTGACTACAACCAATGGAGAAGAGATTGGCGAATTTGACCTTTGAATCTTGTTGGTTGTTAGAAGATCGTTGAGTTCTTTCCTAGCATCATCTCTAAACGCATACGGAATGGGATACATTTTCTACTTAAATGTAGGTTCCTCTGTTAATATTATTGTGTGGTCTAGTGTATTGGTATGGCCGATGTGATCTAGTGTTTTGGTGTGGCTCATTTTTCCTGTGACAATTGGCCCTGATTAGTTTTTTTTTTTATTGAGCTTTGTAAAAAAAAAAAATCCGTACGTGCTCGTATAACATTTATTGGAGTTTTAATAAAACATTGCATAGATGTTGTGCGCAAGTCCGTAAATAATTTTGAATTATTAAAACCATTTTAAAATACTTTGTTTGAGCCCTATGTTTTTTTGTTTTTTCTTTTATGAGATCTATAAATACATGTTCTGTTTGTATATGCGCTCCTCTACCATTGGGATTAAACGTTGGTGAGTAGTTGTACATAAGCCTGCGCATGTTTCTATATCATTACAACCTTTTCAAAATATTCCGTTTTTGCATGTTTGGCAAAGAATCATTATTTTTTCATAAATGAGCTTTATTAATATAATTTTCGTATGCGCTCATATACCATTCATCTGATTACATAAAATCTTTAATGAGTTGTTGTGTGCACCCCCGTACATGTTTCTGAATGATTAAAACAATTTTAAATATTCCATTATTGAGTCAGGGGCAATAAATGCCTGTTTTTTTTCCTCCTTTTCTATTATCAACTATGTAAACATAATTTCCCAATGCCACCCAATACCATTTAGCTAATGGCATACAAACTTTTTTGTGTTGTTACGCTTGAACATTTTTCTGAATAATTACAAAAATTTTAAAATTTTCCCGGTTTGAGCCATGGAACAAAAAGTCTTTTTTTGTTTCTTATATGAGCTCTATAAATGTAAAATGTATTCACACCTATACCATTTAGAAGAATGCATACAAGTTATTCGTTGTTGTTACAAGTTATTCGTTGTTGTTACAAGTTATTCGTTGTTGTTACAAGTTATTCGTTGTTGTTACAAGTTATTCGTTGTTGTTACAAGTTATTCGTTGTTGTTACAAGTTATTCGTTGTTGTTACAAGTTATTCGTTGTTGTTACAAGTTATTCGTTGTTGTTACAAGTTATTCGTTGTTGTTACAAGTTATTCGTTGTTGTTACAAGTTATTCGTTGTTGTTACAAGTTATTCGTTGTTGTTACAAGTTATTCGTTGTTGTTACAAGTTATTCGTTGTTGTTACAAGTTATTCGTTGTTGTTACAAGTTATTCGTTGTTGTTACAAGTTATTCGTTGTTGTTACAAGTTATTCGTTGTTGTTACAAGTTATTCGTTGTTGTTACAAGTTATTCGTTGTTGTTACAAGTTATTCGTTGTTGTTACAAGTTATTCGTTGTTGTTACAAGTTATTCGTTGTTGTTACAAGTTATTCGTTGTTGTTACAAGTTATTCGTTGTTGTTACAAGTTATTCGTTGTTGTTACAAGTTATTCGTTGTTGTTACAAGTTATTCGTTGTTGTTACAAGTTATTCGTTGTTGTTACAAGTTATTCGTTGTTGTTACAAGTTATTCGTTGTTGTTACAAGTTATTCGTTGTTGTTACAAGTTATTCGTTGTTGTTACAAGTTATTCGTTGTTGTTACAAGTTATTCGTTGTTGTTACAAGTTATTCGTTGTTGTTACAAGTTATTCGTTGTTGTTACAAGTTATTCGTTGTTGTTACAAGTTATTCGTTGTTGTTACAAGTTATTCGTTGTTGTGACAAGTTATTCGTTGTTGTTACAAGTTATTCGTTGTTGTTACAAGTTATTCGTTGTTGTTACAAGTTATTCGTTGTTGTGACAAGTTATTCGTTGTTGTTACAAGTTATTCGTTGTTGTGACAAGTTATTCGTTTTTGTTACAAGTTATTCGTTGTTGTGACAAGTTATTCGTTTTTGTTACAAGTTATTCGTTGTTGTTACAAGTTATTCGTTGTTGTTACAAGTTATTCGTTGTTGTTACAAGTTATTCGTTTTTGTTACAAGTTATTCGTTGTTGTGACAAGTTATTCGTTGTTGTTACAAGTTATTCGTTTTTGTTACAAGTTATTCGTTGTTGTGACAAGTTATTCGTTTTTGTGACAAGTTATTCGTTGTTGTGACAAGTTATTCGTTGTTGTTACAAGTTATTCGTTGTTGTTACAAGTTATTCGTTTTTGTTACAAGTTATTCGTTGTTGTGACAAGTTATTCGTTGTTGTTACAAGTTATTCGTTGTTGTTACAAGTTATTCGTTGTTGTTACAAGTTATTCGTTGTTGTTACAAGTTATTCGTTGTTGTTACAAGTTATTCGTTGTTGTTACAAGTTATTCGTTGTTGTTACAAGTTATTCGTTGTTGTTACAAGTTATTCGTTGTTGTTACAAGTTATTCGTTGTTGTGACAAGTTATTCGTTGTTGTTACAAGTTATTCGTTGTTGTTACAAGTTATTCGTTGTTGTTACAAGTTATTCGTTGTTGTGACAAGTTATTCGTTGTTGTTACAAGTTATTCGTTGTTGTGACAAGTTATTCGTTTTTGTTACAAGTTATTCGTTGTTGTGACAAGTTATTCGTTTTTGTTACAAGTTATTCGTTGTTGTTACAAGTTATTCGTTGTTGTTACAAGTTATTCGTTGTTGTTACAAGTTATTCGTTTTTGTTACAAGTTATTCGTTGTTGTGACAAGTTATTCGTTGTTGTTACAAGTTATTCGTTTTTGTTACAAGTTATTCGTTGTTGTGACAAGTTATTCGTTTTTGTGACAAGTTTTTCGTTGTTGTGACAAGTTATTCGTTGTTGTTACAAGTTATTCGTTGTTGTTACAAGTTATTCGTTTTTGTTACAAGTTATTCGTTGTTGTTACAAGTTATTCGTTGTTGTTACAAGTTATTCGTTGTTGTTACAAGTTATTCGTTGTTGTTACAAGTTATTCGTTGTTGTTACAAGTTATTCGTTGTTGTTACAAGTTATTCGTT
>CAXITT010001491.1:4534-17583 GCA_964033795.1 Lymnaea stagnalis
GGTGTATTCAATGTGCACTAACATATACCAGAAGTAGGTGTATTCAATGTGTACTAACGTATACCAGAAGTAGGTGTATTCAATGTGTACTAACATATACCAGAAGTAGGTGTATTCAATGTGTACTAACATATACCAGAAGTGGGTGTATTCAATGTGCACTAACATATACCAGAAGTAGGTGTATTCAATGTGTACTAACGTATACCAGAAGTAGGTGTATTCAATGTGTACTAACATATACCAGAAGTAGGTGTATTCAATGTGTACTAATATATACCAGAAGTAGGTGTATTCAATGTGTACTAACATATACCAGAAGTAGGTGTATTCAATGTGTACTAACATATACCAGAAGTAGGTGTATTCAATGTGTACTAACATATACCAGAAGTAGGTGTATTCAATGTGTACCAACATATACCAGAAGTAGGTGTATTCAATGTGCACTAACATATACCAGAAGTAGGTGTATTCAATGTGTACTAACATATACCAGAAGTAGGTGTATTCAATGTGTACTAACATATACCAGAAGTAGGTGTATTCAATGTGTACCAACATATACCAGAAGTAGGTGTATTCAATGTGCACTAACATATACCAGAAGTAGGTGTATTCAATGTGTACTAACATATACCAGAAGTAGGTGTATTCAATGTGTACTAACATATACCAGAAGTAGGTGTATTCAATGTGTACCAACATATACCAGAAGTAGGTGTATTCAATGTGCACTAACATATACCAGAAGTAGGTGTATTCAATGTGTACTAACATATACCAGAAGTAGGTGTATTCAATGTGTACTAACATATACCAGAAGTAGGTGTATTCAATGTGTACTAACATATACCAGAAGTAGGTGTATTCAATGTGTACTAACATATACCAGAAGTAGGTGTATTCAATGTGTACTAACATATACCAGAAGTAGGTGTATTCAATGTGTACTAACATATACCAGAAGTAGGAGTATTCAATGTGTACTAACATATACCAGAAGTAGGTGTATTCAATGTGTACTAACATATACCAGAAGTAGTTTACACGCGATTTTGTGGGTTTATTTTTGGTTCAAATGTTCATTTCAATTTAAATCCACTTCCTGATGTCCCATTGACCTGAGACTTCATACACTTGCACATGACGATACAACCCAATATGATCAGTGGGTCACCAATGACATTCCCTGACTCGCAAGTGACATCTAAGGGTAGAGATCTTGCAGCTCAGCTTTTACCTACTTTCTCATCTTTGTATACTTTTACTAAAAAGTACACATAACCATATAATAAAACTTTAAAAAAAAACAACAACAACATGTTTTTCCATTGTCCTACTACATTTCGCTTTGTAAAAAATCTATTGTTTATATTGTTTTATTAAGACAAGGGAAAAACGAACATAACAGTATCGTTACCACATAAAATGGCCCAACATTATTGAGCTATTTTTAAATTTCAGCTCTAGCTCAGCTTATCTAGAGCACTTTACAAACGTTGTTTTTTTTCCACGTTCATTTACCCTTAAGCTCCTTGTCATTTACCCTTAAGCTCCTTGTCATTTACCCTTAAGCTCCTTGTCATTTACCCTTAAGTTCCTTGTCATTTACCATTAAGCTATAGCACAAATTAAATGCACCCTTTGTTATTTTTGATTAATCACCTGGTTAGATCTAGGCCAGTTCCAGTATTCAACTAGCAAGATCCAGACCACGTCCAATAATAAAAAAAACAAAACAAGATCCAGCATTATTCCAATAGAAAATATCAAGATCCAGGCCAACTGGAATAATCAAAAATCAAGATCCAGGCCTATTCCATTTATCAAATATCAAGATCCTGGCCAATTCCGATAATGAACTGTCAAGATCCAGAACAATTCCAATAATGAACTCGCAAGATCCAGGCCAATGCCAATAATAAACTATAAATTTCGAGGTCTTTTTTGTTGCATAAAGTTGTATCGAATTACAATGACCTCACTGAATTTTTTTGCTCAATTTTCTTTTCAATTTTAGCACCATCTCCTATAATTAATATACACAAGAAACATAGCCGTTTAAAAGCGTGGGGGGGGGGGTGGGGGGTGAAGGGATAACTCGGCCCATGGGCCAACATAGTGGGGGGAGGATGGCAAAAATCGTCGTTAGATAGGACCTGAATACTGAATCAAATTATAAACTATCAATGACTTCACAAAAGGGCGTCAATATCGCATTTTACCGGTAGATCCCCAGCAGTACTCTCTTTCTGTATAGTTGGGGCGCCATACTAAGGCTTCACCCCGGCACCGTTATTCCTTGGCACTTCCGTGATGACAAGCTCCCGTCCTGACCTCGTTAGTGCCAACAAATGTGTACGTGTACTGTCATCTTGTACATGTTCGCCCCTATTTCTTAACAAATAATCGTCAAATAATCATGATTGAAATGGTTTCTAATTTAATTAAATCAAATTTTTACATTTGAAACACGGTGTCAAGGCATATAGAATTCATTTGTAGCATTTTATTTTAAATAAAAACAAATGTCTGAATGTTGGTTTTGCTTATTTTCTAGTGACACGCCTACTCCCTGAAGGTGACACACTACTGTGTCGCGACACGCAGTTCTGGAAAGCACTCGCTTAAATTAAGACACTTGTAGTGAGCAGTTGAGCTTAAGAATTCAGTGCAGTTCACTAGGTTTCACAGGTCTTGGCTTATAGCGACAGTTTATTACCGGTACAATATGTGACTCGATGAAATTTAATAAAAATAATTGTGTACTAAAAAAAGGATAGAGATAAACCTCAATCCTGAGACATGGTGATTCTCACATGACAATGTCTTGTAATCTTTATATGAAAATGTCTTGTACTCCTCATATGAATATGACTTGTAATCCTCATTTGAAAGAACCTTGTAATCCGAATATGAACATGTCTTGTAACTCTAATATCAACATGTCTTGTAATCCTAATACGAACATGTCTTGTAATCCTAACATGAATATGTCTTGAGACCCTCATATGAAATAAAATTCCATATGTAAATAGAAATGTGGCTTGTCAATAGAGCCCACCAATTAACTCTGCGGTAGCGGGTTTGAATAATTACAATAGATCTGTTTATAAACAACACTGACGTTATAATAAGTAAGATAATGTTGGATTGCTTTAAGAAAAAATAATTTATTCTATAATTTTTTATCACTATAAATTAATGTTACGTGTCTTCAATGGCATAGCTAGGCTTAATATCCCCCCTCCGGGGGTGGGTACAGATTTTTGTCGCCCCCGGCCTTTCCTTAAAAAAACACAAACTGTAACAACTCTGAATATTTAGGGACTTTAATTTTATTCCTTTAAGTTCATTTTTAGAAACGCATACTTTTTTAAATTAAAGTATTTAAATTTAAAATTTTTATTTTGTAGCTCTCAGCCTAAGTGTAAAAAATATCAGCCCAATTCAAGATCATGAAGTTGGTAACAAAAAATGAGTTTTAAGATTAGACCCGCAGGGGTCCTTATTGGTCCGTGAAGGGTTGTATTGACATCTGGAGTGGGTAATTGTACACCGTTTGAGCTCAACTGGAGATCAAGATGTGGATAAAAATGGAGATAGGTCATTGGAGGTCATCCTTTGTGGTTGGTAAGCACATAAAGTTTAAGCTCACTTTGAGATCAGGAAGTGCATCCACATTAGGATTCAAGATTTGTTCCAGACAAATAAACAGAAGATCACAAGCTAAATAAAATCGTGGTAAGAATTTACGTTTTGTTATGTGACACAAAAATCAGTGGGGAGGGGGATTTTAAAAGAAAAGAACACCAAAAAGACCCAAAAAAAAAAAAAAAAAAAAAATCTTCCAACAAAAACAACAAGATGAATGTTTATTTGAATCCAAACAACCTACGAATAGAAATTTCTGCAACTCGTTTGTTCATACTGGGAGGGTTTTGTTTACTGACAGGGTGGTGGTGGGAGGGGGAGGGAGTCACTTCATGGCCAGTCGAAAACAACGGATTAAATACTGTATTGAAACATGCCCAAGCATTGTGGGTCAATTTGTCTCCATAGCCCCGCGTCTACCACTTTTACTCCTCGCTCACTTTTGCCCTCGTCACCGCCATGATGGCCAGATTCACGTTTCTGGTATGAAATTTTCAGATTGTATTCCTTTCAATTTTAGATTTCTACTTCACCCACTCCCTTTGGTTGAAGGAGTTCATAGTGAAAAAAATGAGACATTTTTTAAATAGGTTGATCACCAGACAATATCTATTTATAGTAAATCCGCTTTGCGATCAGTACTTGGATATGTTACTCTGTGGTTGATGGGAACGTGATACATTTGTGTTGATACAGCTTGTTACAGTGACACGTGGTAATGTCACACAAAGTTTTTCATTTGATTGGAGTGACTTTTCCGCACTTCGAGGGTCAAAGCTTGACATCTTAAAGTCGAAGAGTGATGTTTGATTAATGATTGTGGAAGAGCCAAGTTTAACACCTGATCGTGGGAGAGTCAAGTTTGACAACTGGTTGTTTTAGAGCCAAGTTAAACATCTGATGATCTGATTGATCAAAGTTTAGCGTCTTAAAGTCGTAGATTGAAGTGTGACAACTGATTGCTGGACAGCCAAGTTTTACAGGTTAGTGTTGGAGACTCAAGTAGGAAAACTGATTGTTTTTGAGAGTCAAGTTTGACAACTGATTGTTTGAGAGTCAAGTTCGGCAACTGATTGTTTGAGAGTCAAGTTTGACAACTGATGGAAGTGAAATTTTATAAATGACTCTGGACCAACGCCTTTAAGAGCACAGTGGATTGTTCAATTTACACAGTGGATTGTTCAATTTACACAGTGGATTATTCAATTTACACAGTGGATTGTTCAATTTACACAGTGGATTGTTCAATTTACACAGTGGATTGTTCAATTTACACAGTGGGTTGTTCAATTTACACAATGGAACGTTCAATTTAACAAAGAGTAAGTGTAATATTTACTGGCCCCAAAGCTCAGCTAATTCAGTGACCAGTCAGTATTTAAGACTTGCACAATGCCAAAACAAAAAGCCGAGATATTATATTGCAGAAAGGCAACGAGATGAGTTTGTAGCGCTGGTTGTGTACAACTAGGTGTGTAGAGCTGAGTCTGTAGATCTGGGTGTGTAGATCTGGATGTGTAAAGCTGGGTAAATAGATCTGGGGCGTTAGCGCTGTGTGTGTAGAGCTGGGTGTGTCGAGCTATGTGTGTAGAGCCTGGTAATAATAATGATCAAAATAATTGGACGCAATGTTTTGGTATTATTGTGCCTAAGTAGAATTTCTAAATCATTCTGTGTGCCGAAATTTTGAAGCTTGATCGGATAGAAACTATGTTGGACAGAAATATGGGGAAAAAGAATTTAAAATATCAATTTTATAAAAAAGTTTTCATTTTTCTCATTTCTCACTGACACTTCCATTGGTGCCAGTTCTGACACGAGTACATTATGTCGCTAACGTCTTTTGATCTAAACTGCACAGACTCTGGTTGTTCTAGAAATTTTTATGTTTTTGTATTTGTTTAATATTTAAATAAAAATATTTTGACATTTTAAAAAACCATTTCGATAGAACAGTGACGACTTATCAATCGTTTCCCCGTAATGGCTCCAGCTATTTTGTTTTACTGCTTGCAGTTTGCCTGTGTTCTACACGACCGTGGCTCCAGCTATTTTGTTTTACTGCTTGCAGTTTGCCTGTCTTCTGCACAACCATGGCAAACTTACTGTTCAGAAAGATGAACCGCAAGAAAAAACTCATCCTCCTGGTTGTGCTGGTCCTACTAGTCAACACGCTGGTGCTGCAGCTGTACAAGGTGTCCAAATTACACATTGGCGAGGTAATATCATAAGTTGATCGAATTTAGGAATGGTAGGTCATTTGTTTAATGACTGTAGGTCATTTGAATATTTGATATATCTTTGATAGGTTGTGGTTATTTGAAAATATTAGGATCATTTTATAATGTGCGTTATTCGCTAATTTGGGTTTATTTAGTCATTTGAGGTGTTTCAATAACAGAATGTGTTTTAATTGTGTGTGTGTGTGTGGTTTTTGTCAGGCAGTGGGAGATTAACAAAATGAAATTTACTTTTTAATCCGATGGTCCATACGCTTGTGGGGATTAATACAGTTAATCCGGTGTAAACTTAATTTGAGGCTATTTATAAAATCTAAAACAAAACAAAAAAAACCCAAAAGCTTTGAATTTAGAAAAACAAACATGTTGTTTTAAATGTTTGGCTGTTTTGTTTGGTTGTCAGGGTGGATGTTTGTGTGTGTTTGTGTGCTAAGGGGTACCTCTGAAATGACCTCTGGCCAGCAATTAATGATGGCTTTGTCCACTTGAGCTTGTTGTATAAAATATTTGGCGTTGTTGTTTAGATTGAATCTTTTAGCCCAAAGGTCTCCGACCCCGGCTTAGCTACAGTACTTTCTTAACCTAGTGAGAACGCACAGATAACTAAGGTTTTTATTTATTTACATTGTACCCATAGACCCGATGTGTTACCGATCCCTTCGGAATCCCAATCAGATCCAAACCCATGGGTTCCAAATCCGATCCCAACCGATGTGATCTTGTTTTCTAGGGGGAACTCGATGGGATCATGGTGTGTTTTCGATCCAACTGGGAGCCCATTTTTGGTGGGATCCCGTTTAGATCCCGTTACCTGATGAGACCGGTGGGTTCCAGTGCACTGTTGGATCTCGTTCCAATTTAGGATCCTGTTCCTCGGTGAAATCATGTTCGAAGTACGATCTTGTTCCCGGTAGTATAATGAACGTTTAGAAATGAATAGAATTAAGCAAATATTTCGATAAGCTTGTATAACCCACTATGCATCCCCTAAGTATAATATATCACATTCTAGATTAATTTAATTTGTCGAAAATTGTGAAAATTTTATTTTTCTATGTGACTATTTTTTGAAAACTAAAAAATATACAACTAAATGCACTACTGTAACTATAGAACATTTAAATTGACATTATTTTTTTTCCTATTGTAGTCATGATAGTAAAGACAAACACAAGGAAAGCCGATGGGGATGGTGATGGTTAGGTTGGCTACTTTTCTGCTGCGCTCTCTGTTCTAATGAAAATCTTAAAATGATTAATTATACTTATAGGGGATAATATAAGCCTAAATTACATTTTTATAAAATATTTTCAGAAAATCTCAGGGACTTGGCTGCTCAAATGGACAGAAACATCATCGGTCCCTGGCCAGAGGTCATTTCATGGACAATTCTCTAACGGCTCGGTCGGTTCGGTCAATATTCCCCAAGAAGCTGAACCACTCTCCAGGAGTGCCAGCGTGGATTGTGTTAAATCACCGACTTTGTCCTTGGGTACGTTAGAATGGATGGACTGGAACAATTACACGCTGATGGAAGAGGAGGCCAAACGGACTGGGCCCGGGGAGCAGGGCGTGGCCGTCACACTTTCAGGAACAGGGTCTGAACAAAAGAAACAATCCGAGCTGATGGCCAAGTACAAGTTCAATGCCTACGTCAGTGACCACATTTCATTGGAAAGATCCATCGGAGACCTCAGAACTGACATGTGCAAGAAACAACTTTTCCTCAAAAACATCCCTGAAAATTCTGTCAGTGTGGTATCAGTATTCCACAACGAGAAGAACTCTTCTCTGTTAAGAACACTTCATGGCATCGTCAGAAAATCTCCGGCGTCCTTACTTAGAGAAATTATTCTGGTGGATGACTGCAGTACGAACGAAGAGTTGAAGGCACCGCTGGACGATTACATCAGAAACCATATCTCAAAGGTCAAGATTCTGCGGAGCAAGGAACGGCTAGGGCTTATAAGGAGTCGCATATTAGGAGCTGATGCTTCGACGGGAGATTTCCTCGTGTTTCTAGACGCACACATCGAGGTTAACTACAACTACCTCCCTCCTTTACTGGAGCCCATGGTGCTCAGCTACAGAACAATCGTGTGTCCAATGGTGGATTTCATCAATTCGAAAACATTGATGATATCTAGATTGACTAGGAGGGTGAGAGGAGGATTTGATTGGGATATGGGGTACAAGAGGTTACCCCCATATCCGATGGATGAGACAACACCACACCCCAGTCCAGTCATGGTTGGCTGCGCCTTTGCCATTACGCGCAAATGGTGGGAGGAGCTTGGTAAATATGACCCGGGACTTCAGATTTGGGGAGCGGAGCAATACGAGATCTCCTTCAAGTCTTGGCAGTGCGGGGGCAGTGTCGTGGATGCACCTTGTTCACGCTTGGCGCATCTCTTCAGGGCTCTGCCGTACGTCAAGGACGTGGTGGGCGGTGATGTCATTGAACAAAATTACCTCCGCCTTGCCTCAGTCTGGATGGACGAGTTCAAGGACAAGGTCATGCAGAGGCGTCCCCTAATGCATCGAGTAGACACGGGAAACGTCACCCAGCAGCTCGAGTTGAGGAAAAGACTCCAGTGTAAATCATTCAAATGGTTCCTAACAGTAGTGGCACCAGATATACTCAGATACTACCCTTTGGTCACGCCACCGTCAGTGGCAAGGGGGAAGGTCCAAAGTCAGGTGAACAACTCACTCTGTGTGAAGGCTATAGAGGGAGGCCTCTCTGTGGCCGACTGCTCTAGTACTAAAAAAATACTCTACGATTTCAACTGGAGGCATCACATACAGGACGTTGGTTCAAACCAATGCTTTGCCAATCCAGGGGATGGCAGTGTGTTCATGTTTGAGTGCCTTGACTTTGAACAGAAGCCCACTCAGCTGTTTGCCTGGAACCGCCACAGTGGGCAAATAGCCAACTTTTACACGCGTCAGTGTCTAGATTTTGACGAGGACACGTTTAAAGTCTCGATGAAAATTTGCGATAAGGACGTCACCACTCAAAGGTGGGTATTGTCAAGTGTCAACGTGACGCTAGCTGACTCAGTGTGGGCTAAGTACCAACAGGTCGTTTTTCAGTATCCTTTATGATGGCAGTACTTATGAGGGAAAGTCACACAGACGGAACAAAGAATCTATCGAAGACCCTGAGAGACCACCATCCACGTTTTGATTGAGAGACAGCTGATCAGTTTCTAATTTGACAACGGTTATATTATCAGCTTATCAGCTTCTAATTTGACAACGGTTATATTATCAGCTTATCAGCTTCTAATTTGACAACGGTTATATTATCAGCTTATCAGCTTCTAATTTGACAACGGTTATAGTATCTGCTTCTAATTTGACAACGGCTATAGTATCAGCTTATCAGCTTCTAATTTGACAACAGTTGTGGTATCAGCTTATCAGCTTCTAATTTGACAACAGTTGTGGTATCAGCTTATCAGCTTCTAATTTGACAACGGTTATAGTATAAGATAAGTATTTAAAGAGATGGATTGCACCAAAGAAATATATAAGTAGCAAAATATGAAGAGGTCAGTTTTATCTGTGGAATGACCAGTGTCCCGTACGGCTAAGGTACTATCAACCAAAGACTTGTCTCTGCATTCTTGAACTTACAACGATACATCCCATTACAATGGCCTTATATGTCAATGAAGTAATCTCTTAAACACAGACAGCTGAGACTGTTGTAATGTATACAAGCTCTGTGTACTTTCTTAACTGATTTTTAAAAAAAATATGTTAATTTTGTTGCTATTTATAAACAGAACTACTGCGTGTGTGATATGCCGGATAATATATACTGTGTTATCGAAATAGGGTTGCCAGTCACTTTTTTAAAAATTTCTCAAGATTTGGTCATGAAATTTCCCCAGATTTCCCAAGATCAAAAAAGTATTTAAGATTTTTTTTTAAAAGGGGTGGGGGGCAGAGGGGGTTTCCTAAGTCCTTAATGTAATAACAGATTGAATTAATGCCCCTGAAACACATGGTACAATAATTGACTGAAATTTATTGAAAAATACATTTAAAAAAATATTTATCACATAAAAGAAATACACAATTAGTTTAAACATAATAATTTATATTATTGTATTATTCAAAATATCAATACCCACTGGAGTTAGGCTACTAATTGTTACCTACTAATTCTCTGGTAAAAATATCACCCGCAATCCACGTGTAATAGAAGTCACTTGGAAACAAAGCTCACACACAATGCCTTTTACAAATGCAAAAGGTTCTTCATCAAAAAATGTGTTTTCTTATTGTAAGTCTGTTGATTAGTAATTGGGTTTGCAAAGTTATAAAGCAAAATTTGATAATAATAATTGTAGTTAAAATGGATTGATAGTTTTATGGAAGCAATAAGTATTTTTATTTTTTCTTGTAAATTTACTTTGATTTTTTTCAAATGAAATACTGTTTAAAGGAATTTTTCATTTATTTCCTACAATGTATAATTTTAATATCTTAGTTACCTGTGTGTCACTCCACAAATATTTTTTTCAATAGATGAAAATTAGGTTAGATTTTTTTAAAGATGCATTATATTTTGAACGCATTGTAAAAGTAATTGAAATAATCCACTGTTACTATTGGGTTCTTGATAGAACGCTATCATTCACTCTTTGGTTTGTACTGTTTTTTTTGTATGGTTGCTAATGTCTTATAAGCATGATAAAGTTTCCGAGCCTACCGCCGCCCCACTCTCCCTGTTTAATAAACATTTAACACGTGGATGTAATTTGCAAATCTTCAACTTAAAAAAAGTTTAAATTAAATTTTTCTTTAATTATTACCTTGTTATTAATTTACAATATTAACTTAATTTCAGAAGAGTTCTTATTAATTTATAAATGGTTTTAAACATTAAAACCGGAAAAAATATATAAATTTTTTTTTTCCGTGTTACGGTACTTTAAACATTCGTTTGCTTTATTTTCACTTTATTTCTTTATCACGTAAATTGTTTGCGTTTTTCGAAAAATATCATAAAATATTTCCCCAGTTAAGATTTCCCAAGTTTTTGCCTGATTTTCAAAATTATTCCCCAGGACCCAAGGGGGGTCGTGAATTCCCAAGATCTTGGGAAATTTCCCAAGGTCTTGGGAATTCACGACCCCCCTTGGGATCTGGGGAAAAATTTTGAAAATCATGCAAAACCTTGGGAAATCTTAACTGGGGGGAAAATTTTGTTATATTTTTCGAAAAAAACGCAACAATATCTGATAAAAAATAAAGTAAAAATAAAGCAAAATAATTTTTAAAGTAACAAGGCAAAAAATTAATTGTTTTCATTTTCTTTTCTGGTTTTAATTTTTAAATCCACTCATAAAATAAATAAAAACTCTTCTGATTTTAAAGTTAATATTGTGAATTATTAAAAAGTTAATAATTTTAAAAAAAAATTCAATTTTCTCTTTAAAAAAAAAAAATTGAAGATTTACAAATTACATCCAGGTTTTGAATGTTTATTAAATGGGGGGGGGGGTAGGCTCGGAAACTTTATCATTATGCTCTTAGACATTAGCAACCATACGAAAAACAGTACAAGCCAAAGAGTGAACGATAGTGTTCAATCAAGAATCCATGCCATAGTAGAATTTTATTATTTCAATTACTTCTACAATGTGTTCAAAATATAATGCATCTGTAAAAAATCCAGCCTAATTTTCATCAATTAGAAAAAATATTTGTGGATTGAAACACGGGTAACTAAGATATTAATAGTATAGGCAGTATAGGCCTACGTTGTAGGATTATAAATGAACAATTCCTTTAAAAGTATTTTTTTTTTTGTGAAAAAATCGTTATAATGTAAATTTTACAAGAAAAAATAAAACACTTATTGTTTTCATCGTAATATCAATCCATTTTAACTACAATTATTATTAATAAATTTTGCTTAATTGCTTTGCAAACCCCACTTGTAATCAACAGATTTACAATAATAAAAAATCATTTTTTGATGAAGAAACTTTTGCCTTTGTAAAAGGAATTCTGTGTTGATTAGCCTTGTATGCTTTTTTTTTCCAAGTGACTTCTATTACACATGTATTGTAGATTATATTTTTATCAGAGAATTCGGAGGTAATATTTAGTAGCCTAACTCCAGTGGGTATTGATATTTTGGATTATAAATTATTTTTTTAAAAACAAATTTTTTTTTTTTAAATGTGATAAACATGTTTTAAATGTCTTTTTCAATAAATTTCAGTCCATTAATATACCATGTTTTTCAGGGGCATTGATTCAATCTATTATTACATTAATTACATAGAAAACCCCCCTTTAAAAAAAAAAACTCTTATATATTTGTATGATCTTGGGAAATCTTGGGAAATTTGTTCACCAAATCTTGGGAAATTTGAAAAAAGTGAGTGGCAGCCCTGGTGTCTGTGTGTATTTCCATTCATCTATTCCCAATTAATACCTGAACCATTTTCAACACGGCAATTTTTATGGATAGCTGACAAAAGCCATTTTAACGGATGATAAACGACTTTATTTCGACTAAAAGTTAAGGTCTTTTGACCTATAAATTTGGTTACGATCATTAAATATAACTTTATTAAATAAAAAAAAACAAAACAACAACACTAAATGACGTTTAGTTTAACACAACTAGAAAATTGAGACGCTTGTGTAAAGCGGGCACAACAAACCCGGATGAAGCTGTTGTGCAAAAGTGAGTCATCGTACTCCTCGAGCCTTGACACATCGAGATGTTTCGTTTACTTTAACGCAATTATGGTATTTTGAGTTGCTAGTTACATATGTAGGTTTTATGGAGAACAAATTGTTTTTCCGAGCAGGAGCCCCCTCCCCTCCACCCACCCATATTCAAGCAGGGGGCGTGCCCACGGAAGCGTATACAAACTTAGCACCAACGGTTCAACAGGGTTTGCTGGGACTGTGCAGCGTTCATTGTTAGAATCCCAAGCAAATCCTGCGTCTGTGGATTGTATGTCAGTGTTGGCACAATAGGCAGGCAACACACACACGCAGACGCACACAGAGAGAGAGAGAGAGAGAGAGAGAGAGAGAGAGAGAGAGAGAGGGAGAGAGAGAGAGAGAGAAAGAGAGAGAGAGAGAGAAAGAGTGAGAGAGCATATGATAATG
>CAXITT010001491.1:21274-37604 GCA_964033795.1 Lymnaea stagnalis
CCTGGACGCAGTCTCAGTACCTTTGTATGTGACCAGGACGCATTCTCAATACTTCTTGATGCGACCTGGACGCAGTCTCAGTACCTTTGTATGTGACCAGGACGCAGTCTCAATACTTCTTGATGCGACCTGGACGCAGTCTCAGTACCTTTGTATGTGTCCAGGACACATTCTCAATACTTCTTGATGCGACCTGGACGCAGTCTCAGTACCTTTGTATGTGTCCAGGACGCATTCTCAATACTTCTTGATGCGACTTGGACGCAGTCTCAGTACCTTTTTATGGGAACTGGAAGCAGTATCAATACTTTTTTATGGGACAAGGGCGTCTTAGAAATGACATGGAAATCTCTGCTACGAATCAGATTTTGCATCAGAACGTATTAACCACTTGTACTTGAGCCACGACGTTTGTAAAGCGTCACTTTACTATTTATGTTTATAACGACATCACAGGTTAAATGGAATTTATTTATTTCCTTTAACAAGATTTTAAGAGAATTGTTTTGTGCTTGTCTTTAGTGCCTGAAACGGATGTCCTCGCTAGAGCGAACCCACATATCATCATCACCACCCTGATGCAGTCTCAACTCCGTTGGACAGAACACCTAGCCCGTATGGAAGACAACCGTCTCCCTAAACAGCTATTCTTCGGATAACTCATTATAGGCAAGGGCTCACAAGGAGGTTTTAAAAAAAAAAGCGTTACAGAGACTTACTGAAAGTGGCACTAAAGTCTTTCATCATCAACCCTATTGAATGGATGCAGAAAGCCCAGGGCAGAGCCAGGTGGAGATCAGCTGTCAAGCAGGGGGTTCAATCTCGTTTAGCCAGTAGCACAGCCTCAGCTGAGACACGCAGGCTAGCCTGAAAGAGCAACCTTAGATTACACTACAGCAACTGTCCCCTGCACGCGGTGCTAGAGATTATTCTGATCACGGATCGGACTAGCAGGCCACCTACGAATTCACCGTCACCCCACCACCCCCAAACCGGATGACTACACGGTCCTAGTCGATGTAGACGGACGAACCAAAAAAAAGTTTTAAAAAAATTGGATTGTCGATTTAAGAGTCGCCGCTGGACATTGGCGCTCTGGTCGGATGCCCCCCCCCCCAACACACACACACACACCATGCAAACTTATCATACGCGCCAACAGACAGGTTAAAACAACACATCGACGATTGAAATAAAAGCTTTCAGATGATACAAGAATGTACATGATTGTCACATCCAGTATGAGATGACTAAGTTAGGCTTATGCGTGACACCCATCTCTCTGACATACCACATTTATGACAATGGTAAAACCTTAAATTGCCGGTCATGGATAGGTGAGCAAGGGCATCTACACAGGGCTGGGAAGGGAGAGTATGCTTCTAATCTGAGTCAGTGGGGAATAAAGTCCACACTATCCCGGCCTGCTTTTGAATTTCTCCAGGAAATAACATTAAATGGGAAAGGAAAAATTATACAAATGACATTTTTAAAAATTCTTAAGTTAAGGGTAAAGTTAGGAATCGGAATTGACCACACAGATACCAGATCCAATCATGAATGACCTATGTCTTTACCACACAGCCACCAGGTCACCTGATCAAACCATGCTTATAAAGAACAGCCGCCCCCCCCCCCCCGCACAAATCCCTTGCCTCCGACTAAATTAAGCTGGCCTTACTTAAGTAGGTGTTAAATTAATCGTATTGATCTCTCTGGCCGTTTCGATATCTAACAGAACTTGTGGAATTAGAGGAATCAACGATACACCAGCAGCACTGGATGAACTTGGGGAATTAGAGGAATCAACGATACACCAGCAGCACTGGATGAACTTGAGGAATTAGAGGAATCAACGATACACCAGCAGCACTGGATGAACTTGAGGAATTAGAGGAATCAACGATACACCAGCAGCACTGGATGAACTTGGGGAATTAGAGGAATCAATGATACACCAGCAGCACTAGATGAACTTGGGGAATTAGAGGAATCAACGATACACCAGCAGCACTGGATGAACTTGGGGAATTAGAGGAATCAACGATACACCAGCAGCACTGGATGAACTTGAGGAATTAGAGGAATCAACGATACACAAGCAGCACTGGATGAACTTGAGGAATTAGAGGAATCAACGATACACCAGCAGCACTGGATGAACTTGGGGACCATTAGGACTAAAAAATCCATAATAATCACAAGGATTAACCGAAGAACCTTGAGGATACAATGATACACAAGCAGCACAGCGTGAAGTAGAGGACCATTGGGAGTCAAAGATACACAATCTGGATGTGATCAACTGGAGGAGCATGAAAAGTCAAGGGGCTTGAGTGATTTCTTTTAATCGGGCTGAATTCCTGACAAAATTACTCTTGCTTAAGTTGAAAAACAAGTTACATTACTAGGCCTGTGTTAGCAACAAATCATAGCATGCAAAGTGTGTTTCCTCTAAACACCTAATGGATCGAAACTTTCCCAAATTGCAATAAGGGGCGTGTTCCTCGTTTTGGCTGAAACATATAATTTTTTATGGGACCAGGACGCTCTCATTACTTCTTTATGCGACGTGGACGCAGTCTCAATACCTTTTTATGGGACCTGGACGAAGTGTCAATACTTTTTATGGGACCTGGAAGCACTCTCAATATTTCTTTATGGGACAAGGGCGTCTTAGAAATCACATGAAAATCTCTGCTACGAATCACATTTCGCATCAGAACGTATTAACCACTTGTACTCGAGCCACGGCGTTTGTAAAGCGTCACTTTACTATTTATGTTGACGACGACATCACGTGATCAATGTTATTTATTTATTTCCTTGATCAAGGTTTTAAGAGCATTGTTTTGTGCTTGTCTTTAGTAGACACAGGGACTGAAACCGATGGCCTCGCTAGAGCGAACCCACATATCATCTTCACCACCCTGATGCAGTCTCAACTCCGTTGGACGGGACACCTAGCCCGTATGGAGGACAACCGTCTCCCTAAACAGCTATTCTTCGGATAACTCACGATAGGCAAGGGCTCCCAAGGAGGTAAAAAAAAGCGTCACAAAGACTCACTGAAAGCGGCACTAAAGCCCTTCAGCATCAACCTTACTAAACGGGTGCAGACCGCCCAGGACAGAGCCAGGTGGAGAGCAGCTGTCAAGAGGGGGGTTAATGTCATGAAGCCAGTAGGATAACCACAGCTGAGACACGCAGGCTGGCCCGAAAGAGCAGCATTAGATCACCGACTGCAGCAACCATCCCTGTCCCCGGTGCCAGAGAGCATTTCGAGCACGGATCGAACTAGCAGGCCACCTACGAGTTCACCGTCACACCCCCACCCCCCCCCCCCCCCCCCCCCCCCCAAACGGATGACTAGATGTCCTAGTCAATGTTGACGGACGAACAACAAAAAAAAAATGCTTTAAAAAAAATAAAATTGGATTGTGGATTTGACATTGGTGCTCTGGTCGGCTGCCCCCTAACACACACACACATTGCAAACTTATCATACGCATCAACAAACAGGATAAGACAAAACATCGACGATTGAAATAAAAGCTTTCAAATGATACAAGAATGAGTATCAATGTCACGTCCAGTATGAGATGATTAGGTTAGGCTTATGCGTGACACCCATCACTCCCACGTATCACAGTTACGACACAAGTAAATCAATCCTCAAATTGCCCATCCAGTATGTGTAAGTTAGGCTTATGCATGTTGTTAATAATAACATCATTGTCCCATCCATCATAAGCTAATTATGTTAGGCATATGTCTAAGGCCCATCTCTCTGACATACCACATTTATGACAACGGTAAAGTATCAAATCACCTGTTCTGGGGTGTCTACGCAGGGTTAGGAGGGGAGAGTATGCTTCTAATCGAAATTTTTGTGGGGAATAAAGTCCACACCAACCTGGCCTGCTTTTGAATTTCTCCAGGTAATAAAATTAATATCGGAAAGGAAAAATTACAAATGCCATTTCTAAAAAAAATCTTAAAGTTAAGGGTAAAGTTAGGAATCGGAATTGACCACACACATACCAGATCCAACCATGAATGACCTATGTATTTACCCCACAGCCATCAGGTCACCCGATCAAACCATGCATAGAAAGGACCCCCCCCCCCCCAACACACAAATCCCTTGCCTCCGACTAAATTAAGCTGGCCTTACTTAAGTAGGTGTTAAATTAATCGTATTGATCTCTTGGGCCGTTTTAATATCTAACATCCGTAACGATAAATCTTTTCGTTTCAACCAAGATAAGCGCTATATAAAAATGCCTAAATAAATAAATGAAACTGAGGCCGACCGAATTCCGGTTTCGTCACCGAAAGCTGCCATATGATCATTTTCGGCGTAATTTCGATTTTGGCCGGATCAGAAAAGTTAACACATGGTTGATTTTTGTGATTACAGTTTGTCGGTGGTGACAAGTCATACTCTCACTGTGTCTGTCTGCGGCCGGCAATGCGATATTCATTATTGCTCCGCGTCTTGCTGTCATAGCCATAGTATGATATTGGACTAATCCTCTGCGATCAAAAACGTTCTTAGATGGAAAATTGTTCGACGGAGGCTTGGTCAAACGGACATTTGTTTGAACTATTTTTTTCGAAGTGAAATTATGGGGAAACACCCAAATAATGTTATCATTTTATTTCCGGATAAGCACATATTTTTTTCAAAAAAAAACAAAAAACTCCCAGGTGCATGGGTAACTAAAGAATATTTGTTAGCAATGTCTGGGCGCGGTATAATATACCAGAAGAAAAGATTTAGTTTTAATTGTTTCTATAGTATAGTAGTTACTATCCTAATGTCTCATTTTTATTTATTTTTTATTTTAGTTAATTTACATGTTTTTAATAATTGTAAAGCGCTTAGAGCTTTAAGGTAAGCGCTATATAAAAATGCCTAAATAAATAAATAAATAAGAGAAGAATTCATGTTTTTACAGGTAATGCATACCAACCCAGGCATGTCATCACGACCTGTTTGAAATTGTCTGACTTTGTAAACTCTTGTAACATCTGTCGTTGGAAGTGCAATGGGACACGTCACAAGGTTGAGTCGTAGACAGTGATTCACGGCGGTGCTAAACATCTTATTTTGATTCTGTTTGCAGCTTAAGTAGAATTTGTAGTATTGATGGAAACTGTCTGCATTTGAATCCTAAATGTAAGCAGCGTAGGTGTATTCAATTTGTACTAACATATACCAGAAGTAGGTGTATTCAACGTGTACTAATATATACCAGAAAGAGTTTACACGCAATTTTTTGTGTTTATTTTTTGTTCAAATGTTCATTTCAATTTAAATCCGCTTCATGATTTCCAATTGTCCAGAGACTTTATACACTTGCACATGACAATACAACCCTATATGATCAGTGACATCTTTGTATACTTTCACTAAAACGTACACATTAAAACCATATAATAAAACTTAAAAAAACAACACGTTTTTCCATTGTCCTACAATGCACTAACTAACTAACTAACTTACTTAAGAAAATCAGCGAACACCGAGCCGTGGCTCATATGGTTCCCCCAACGCACCACCCCGCCAACCAAACCGGCCATCAACCACTCCCCCAGTGGTCTTTAGTCCGATCGGGCCGTCCCTAAGACCGCCACACCCGACCTCCACTTGATTGGCCGCTGAGTGTGGCAGCCCCAGAGATGAGACACCTGGCCAGCCGGGTTGCTGCTCACGCAGCAACAGGGCCGGGCTTTCTAGGGGTCTGGGGTGGATATGTTTAACGTCTCTAAAGTCCCCCCTTCCCACCCCGGGGGAACCACGTAGTTGTTTAGACCGACGCCCTCTACTAGGGTTTGTAGGGTTATTCTGCGGCGTGACTAATTCACACCGTAGATGGGAGAGAGAGAGGTTGCCTAGGAGCAGTGCCCTCAAGACTGCATAGGCTACCTACTATGCACTCAATTTTTTTGTTATTTTGGGAACATTTATTTTAATTTTTTTAAATTACATTTTGCTTTGTAAAAAAAATGTATTGTATGTATTGTTTTATTAAGACAAGGGAAAAACGAACATAACAGTATCGTTACCACATAAAATGGTCCAACATTATTGAGCTATTTTTACATTTGACCTCTAGCTCAGCTTATCTAGAATACTTTGCAAAGTTTTTTTTTTTCCAAGTTCATTTACCCTTAAGCTACTTGTCATTTACCCTTAAGCTCCTTGT
This sequence comes from Lymnaea stagnalis, assembly GCA_964033795.1. Lineage (NCBI taxonomy): Eukaryota > Metazoa > Mollusca > Gastropoda > Lymnaeidae > Lymnaea > Lymnaea stagnalis. The sequence continues at coordinate 27,490 of CAXITT010001491.1, forward strand.
CATTTACCCTTAAGCTATAGCATAAATTTAATGCATCGTTGTTATTTTTTATATTTTTGTCGTATGCTGGTGTTCTTTTTATACCATTAATCACCTGGTTAGATCTAGGCCAATTCCAATATTCAACGAGCAAGATCCAGACCTATTCCAATAATTAAAAAACAACAAGATTCAGGGCTATTCCAATTATTAAGTATACAGATCCTGGCCAATGCCGATAATGAACTATCAAGATCCAGAACAATTCCTCATCATCATCCTCATGTCCGTTAGTCCTTGGACCGTTGGGGCACCACAGATGACATGTGAACCATCCTGCTCCATTCCTCTCTGTCTTCAGCACTACGCACTGCATAGCCCAGTGTTAGCCCTGTCCACTCTTTAATGTTATCCTCCCACCTTTTCCTTTGTCTTCCTCTTCTTCTTCCTCCTCTTGTGGTGCCCTGCAATATTTCTTTGGCAAGCCCTTGTTTCCTTGTTAGTGGCCGAACCATTGCAATTTGCGTTTTTTTCACAGTCACCAGTAGGTCATCGTACTCCCCAATTGCCTTACGCACCCTTTATTTCACTGTATCATTGGAGATATGGTCCCTATAGAAGATGCCAAAATGCTTCTGAAGCATCTCATCTCCATCGCCTCTATGTTCCTTTCAAGATCGGCTGTTAATGTCCAGGATTCACAGGCATACATGAAAATGGAGAGGACTAATGAGCGCATCAGCCTGATTTTGGTGCTGGGGGCTATATTTTTGTCATTCCATATTTTCTTGAGCTTTTTTAGTGCTGTTGTAGTCTGCGCAATCCTGAGCATCAGTTCGGGCTTGGAGCCTTCTTCTGAGACTATTGCTCTTAGGTATTTGAAGCGGCCTACAGTCTCTAATCTTTCCTCCCCGATCTTACTTCCAGTGGTGATGCCTGCCGTATTATTTGTCATCAGTTTTGTCTTTTCGGCACTGATTAGCATGCCGTAGGACGACGAGGTCTTATCGAGACGCTTTACCAGGTCGGCTAGCTCTTCTTCGTTCCCAGTCAGTCCGTCCATGTCGTTCGCAAAGCGTAGGTTGGTGATTGTTCTGCCACCAATGCTGACTGTCCCTTCATGCGCTTCCAGAGCATCTGACATAATTCTCTCTAGGAAGATGTTGAATAGGGTGGGGGAAGAGCAGGCAGCCTTGTCGTACTCCAACCGTGGTCTTGAACCATTCCAGTTATCATTTATTATAGCAAGATCCAGGCTAATGCCAATAAAAAACTATAAATTTCGAGGTCTTTTTTGTTGCATAAAGTTGTATCGAATTACAATGACCTCACTGAATTTTTTTGCTCAATTTTCTTTTCAATGTTAGCTCAATCTCCTTTAATTCATATACACAAGAAACATAGCCATTTAAAAAAAAAGGGGGGGGGGTCGAAGGGATAACTTGGCCCGTGGGCCAACATAGTTGGGAAGGGGGGGGGGCAAAAGTCGTCGTCAGATAGGACCTACATTCTGAGTCAAATTATACATTATCAATGACTTCACAAAAAGGGCGTCACTATCGCATTTTACCGGTAGATCCCTAGCAGTACTCTCTTTCTGTATAGTTAGGGGCGCCAGACTAAGGCTTCACCCCGGCACCGTTATTCCTTGGCACTTCCGTGATGACAAGCTCCCGTCCTGAGCTCGTCAGTGCCAACAAATGTGTAAGTATACTGTCATCTTGTACATGTTCGCCCCTATTTCTTAAAAAAATAAGCGCCAAATAATCATGATTGAAATGGTTTCTAATTTAATTAAATCAAATTTTTACATTTGAAACACGGTGTCAAGGAATATTGAATTCATTTGCAGCATTTTATTTTAAATAAAAACAAATGTTTGAATGTTGGTTTTGCTTATTTTCTAGTGACACGCCTACTCCCTGAAGGTGACACACTACTGTGTCGCGACAAGCAGTTCTGGAAAGCATTCGCTTAAATTAAGACACTTGTAGTGAGCAGTTGAGCTTAAGAATTCAGTGCAGTTCACTAGGTTTCACAGGTCTTGGCTTATAGCGACAGTTTATTACCGGTACAATCTGTGACTCGATGAAATTTAATAAAAATAATTGTGTACTAAAAAAAGGATAGAGATAAACCTCAATCCTGAGACATGGTGATTCTCACATGACAATGTCTTGTAATCTTCATATGAAAATGTCTTGTACTCCTCATATGAATATGTCTTGTAATCCTCATTTGAACGAACCTTGTAATCCTAATATGAACATGTCTTGTTATCCCAGTAAGAACATGTCGTGTAATCTCAGTAAGAACATGTCTTGTAATCCTAAGACCAACATGCCTTGTATTCCTTATATGAACATGTCTTGTAATCCTTATATCAACATGTCATGCAATCTTAAGATGAGCATGTCTTGTAATCCCAAAATAAACATGTCATGTAATTCTAATATAAACATGTCTTGCATTCCTATATGAAGATGTTTTGTAATCCTTATATGAACATGTCTTGTAATCCTAACATGAAAATGTCTTGAGACCCTCATATGAAATAAAATTCCATATGTAAATAGCTATGTGGCTTGTCAATAGAGCCCACCAATTAACTCTGCGGTAGCGGGTTTGAATAATTACAATAGATCTGTTTATAAACAACACTGACGTTATACTAAATAAGATAATGTTGGATTGCTTTAAGAAAAAAATAATTTATTCTATAATTTTTTTTATCACTAAAATAAATGTTACTTGTCTTCAATGGCATAGCTAGGTTTAATATCCCCCTTCCCCTGGGGGTGGGTAAAGATTTTTGTCGCCCCCCAGCCTTTCCATGAAAAAAGACTAACTGTAACAACTCTGATTTTAGGGACATTAATTTTATTCCTTTAAGTTTATTTTTAGAAACGCATATTTTTAAATAAAATATTTAAATTTAAAATTTTTATTTTGTAGCTCTCAGCCTAAGTGTAAAAAATATCAGCCCAATTCAAGATCATGAAGTTGGTAACAAAAAATGAGTTTTAAGATTAGACCCGCAGGGGTCCTTATTGGTCCGTGAAGGGTTGTATTGACATCTGGAGTGGGTAATTGTACACCGTTTGAGCTCAACTGGAGATCAAGATGTGGATAAAAATGGAGATAGGTCATTGGAGGTCATCCTTTGTGGTTGGTAAGCACATAAAGTTTAAGCTCACTTTGAGATCAGGAAGTGCATCCACATTAGGATTCAAGATTTGTTCCAGACAAATAAACAGAAGATCACAAGCTAAATAAAATCGTGGTAAGAATTTACGTTTTGCTATGTGACACAAAATCAGTGGGGAGGGGGAGGGTACACCAAAAAAACCCACTAAAAAACAAAAACATCAAGATGACATTTATTTACATCCAAATAACCGACGAGTAGAAATTTCTGCAACTTGTTTGTTCATACTGGGAGGGTTTTGTTTGGTGACAGGGGGGTGGTTGGGGAGGGGGGGGGAGTCACTTCATGGCCAGTCGAAGACAACGGATTAAATACTGTATTGCAACATGCGCAAGCATTGTGAGTCAATTTGTCTCGATAGCCCCGCGTCTACCACTTTTGCTCCTCGCTCACTTTTGCCCTCGTCACCGCCATGATGGCCAGATTCACGTTTCTGGTATGAACTTTTCAGATTGTATTCCTTTCAATTTTAGATTTCTACTTCACCCACTCCCTTTGGTTGAAGGAGGTCATAGTGAAAAAAATGAGAACTTTTTTAAATAGGTTGATCACCAGACAATATCTATTTATAGTAAATCCACTTTGCGATCAGTACTTGGATATGTTACTCTGTGGTTGATGGGAACGTGATACATTTGTGTTGATACAGCTTGTTACAGTGACACGTGGTAATGTCACACAAAGTTGTTCATTTAATCTGAGTGACTTTTCCACACTTCGAGGGTCCAAGCTTGACATCTTAAAGTCATAGAGTGATGTCTGACAAATGATTGTTGGAGATTAGGGTCAGAGTACGGAGAGCCAAGTTTGACAAGTGATCGTTGGAGAGCCTAGTTTGACAACTGGTTGTTTTAGAGCCAAGTTTAACATCTGATTGTTGGAGGGTTTAACACCTTAAAGTCATAGAGTGAAGTATGGCAACTAATTGTTTGAGAGCCAAGATTGACAAATTATTTTTAGAAAGTCAAGTTTTACAACTGATTGTTGGAGAGTCAAGTTCGACAACTGATTGATATGATATTTTTTAATTGACAACGGACCAACGCCTTTAAGAGCACAGTGGATCCTACAATATACACAGTGGATCCTACAATATACACAGTGGATCCTACAATATACACAGTGGATCCTACAATTAAACACAGTGGATCCTACAATATACACAGTGTATCCTACAATATAAACAGTGGAACGTTCACTTTAACAAAGAGTAAGTGTAATATTTACTGGCCCCAAAGCTCAGCTAATTCAGCAATCAGTCAGTATTTAAGACTTGCAGGATAACACCCCCCCCCCCAAAAAAAAAAAAAGCCGAGATATTATATTGCAGAAAAGCAACGAGATGATTTTGTAGCGCTGGGTGTGCACAACTAGGTGTGTAGAGCTGAGTCTGTAGATCTGGGTGTGTAGCGCTGGGTGTGCACAACTAGGTGTGTAGAGCTGAGTCTGTAGATCTGGGTGTGTAGCGCTGGGTGTGCACAACTAGGTGTGTAGAGCTGAGTCTGTAGATCTTGGTGTGTAGATCTGGACGTGTAAAGCTGGGTAAGTAGATCTGGGTGTTTAGCGCTGTGTGTGTAGTGCTGGGTAATAAGAACGATCTAAATCAGAGGACGCAATTTTTTGGTATTATTGTGCCTAAGTAGAATTTCTAAAGCATTCTGTGTGCCGAAATTTTGAAGCTTGATCGGATGGAAACTATGTTGGACAGAAATATGGGGAAAAAATACTGCACATACTCTGGTTGTACGAGAAATTTTTATGTTATTGTATTTGTTTAATATTTTAATAGAAATATTTTGACATTTAAAAAAAAAACAATTCGATAGAACAGTAACCACTTATCAATCGTTTCCCCGTACTGGCTCCAACTATTGTGTTTTACTGCTTGCAGTTTGCCTGTCTTCTGCACGACCATGGCAAACTTACTGTTCAGAAAGATGAACCGCAAGAAAAAACTCATCCTCCTGGTTGTGCTGGTCTTACTGGTCAACACGCTGGTGCTGCAGCTGTACAATGTGTCCAAATTACACATTGGCGAGGTAATTTCATAAGTTGATCGAATTTAGGAATGGTAGGTCATTTGTTTAATGACGGTAGGTCATTTGTTTAATGACGGTAGGTCATTTGTTTAATGACGGTAGGTCATTTGTTTAATGACGGGAGGTCATTTGTTTAATGACGGTAGGTCATTTGAATATTTGAAATATCTTTGATAGGTTAGGGCTTTTTGAAAATATAAGGATCATTTTATAATGGGGGCGATTTGATAATTTGGGGTTATTTAGTCATTTGAGGTATTTTAATAACAGTAGGTGTTTTAATTGTGTGAGTGTGTGTGTGTGTGTGTGTTGTTTTTTGTTAGGGATTGGGATTTGAAAAAATAAAATTTGCTTTTTAATCTGATAGTCAATAGGCTTGTGCGGAATGATACAGTTAATCTTATTTTTTATGCTATTTATAAATTCTGATTTTAAAAAAGCTTTGAATTAAACAAACATGTTGTTTTAAATGTTTGGCTGTTTTGTTTGGTTGTCAGGGTGGATGTTTGTGTGTGTTTGTGTGCTAAGGGGTACCTCTAAAATGACCTCTGGCCAGGAAATAATGATGGCTTTGTCCAGTTGAGTTTGTTGTATAAAATATTTGGCGTTGTTGTTTAGATTGAATCTTTTAGCACAAAGGTCTCCGACCCAGCTTAGCCACAGTACTTTCTTAACCTAGTGAGAACGAAGTGATAACTAAAGTTTTAATTTATTTACATAGTGCCCCTGGACCCGATGAGTCAACGATCCCTTCGGGATCCCAATCAGATCCCAACCGACGGATTCCAAATCCGATCCCAACCTATGGAATCTTGTTTTCTAGAGGGATCTTGATGGGATTGTGACAGTATGACTGGACGTCATGAGTTGTTTTTATTCAAGAAAGTTTTTGAACGTAAATGCGTGGAAACCTGGAATGAGTGATCTTTGATGTAGAAGTTTAAAGGTCAAATTAAAGTCAGTGTTAATACCGAACACTGAAGAGTGAGCATCATTTTCAAGAGGGATCTCGACGGGATCCTGGTGTGTTTTCGATCCCAATGGGATCCCATTTTTTTGTGGGATCCTTATTAGATCCCATTATCCGATGAGACCGCGTTACCGGTGGGTTCCAGTGCACTGTTGGATCTCGTTCCACTTTAGGATCCTGTTCCTCGGTGAAATCATGTTCGAAGTACGATCTTGTTCCCGGTAGTATAATGAACGTTTAGAAATGAATAGAATTAAGCAAATATTTCAATAAGCTTGTATAACCCACTATGCATCCCCTAAGTATAATATATCACATTCTAGATTAATTTAATTTGTCGAAAATTGTGAAAATTTTATTTTTCTATGTGACTATTTTTTGAAAACTACAAAATATACAACTAAATGCACTACTGTAACTATAGAACATTTAAATTGAAAGAGGGCCCCCTATGGGGACCCATTTTATTACTGTACCGATTTAGTTTTGCCTGATATAGGAAGCCCTATAAAATAAGTCAGATAATGAATAAAGTTAAAATGTAAAAGTTGTTTCATTAAAATCTCTTTAAATAATATGTCAGAGATGCAGCGTTTTCAAATGATCAAACTGTTTGTAAAGTTCTAGATCGGGCCTCAATGGATTGGATGTTATTAATTTTGAGTCCATCATGTATCCATCAATCCACACAGGCTCCCGGGTACATTTCCAAAGTTAAATATATGATTTAAAACAATGTATGTTCCCCCCATATTAGTAAAGTTTTTAATACGCAAATAACCAAACATAAATTGTTTTCCTACTGTAGTCATGATTCTAAAGACAAACACAAGGAAAGGCGGTGGGGATGGTGGTGGTGGGGTTGGCTACAATTCTGCTGCGCTCTCTGTTCTAATGAAAATCTTGAAATGATTAATTATACTTATAGGGGATAATAATAAGCCTAAATTATTTTCAGAAAATCTCAGGGACTTGGCTGCTCAAATGGACAGAACCATCATCATTCCCTGGCCAGCGGTCATTTCTTGGACAATTCTCTAACGGCTCGGTCGGTTCGTTCGATATTCCCCAAGAAGCTGAACCACTCTCCAGGAATGCCAGCATAGATTGTGTTAAATCACCGACTTTGTCCTTGGATAAGTTAGAATGGGTGGACTGGAACAATTACACGCTGATGGAAGAGGAGGCCAAGCGGACTGGACTCGGGGAGCAGGGCGTGACCGTCAAACTGTGGGGAACAGAGTCTGAACTAAAGAAACAGTCCCAGCTGACGGCCAAGTACAAGTTCAATGCCTACGTCAGTGACCACATTTCTTTGGAAAGATCCATCGGAGACCTCAGAACTGACATGTGCAAGAAACAACTTTTCATCAAAAACATCCCCGAAAATTCTGTCAGTGTGGTATCAGTATTCCACAACGAGAAGAACTCTTCACTGTTAAGAACACTTCACAGCATCGTCAGAAAATCTCCGGCGTCCTTACTTAGAGAGATTATTCTGGTGGATGACTGCAGCACGAACGAAGAGTTGAAGGCACCGCTGGACGATTACATAAGAAACCATTTCTCAAAGGTCAAGATTCTACGGAGCAAGCAACGGTTAGGACTTATAAAGAGTCGCATATTAGGAGCTGATGCTTCGACGGGAGATTTCCTCGTGTTTTTGGACGCACACGTCGAAGTTAACTACAACTACCTCCCTCCTTTACTGGAGCCCATGGTGCTCAGCTACAGAACAATCGTGTGTCCCATGGTGGATTTCATCAATTCGAAAACATTGATGATATCTAGATTGACTGAGAGAGTGAGAGGAGGATTTGATTGGGATATGGGGTACAAGAGGTTACCCCCATATCCGATGGATGAGACCACCCCACACCCCAGTCCAGTCATGGTTGGCTGCGCCTTTGCCATTACGCGCAAATGGTGGGAGGAGCTTGGTAAATATGACCCGGGACTTCAGATTTGGGGAGCGGAGCAATACGAGATCTCCTTCAAGTCTTGGCAGTGCGGGGGCAGTGTCGTGGATGCACCTTGCTCACGCGTGGCACATCTCTTCAGGGCTCTGCCGTACGTCAAGGACGTGGTGGGCGGTGATGTCATTGAACAAAATTACCTCCGCCTTGCCACGGTCTGGATGGACGAGTTCAAGGACAAGGTCATGCAGAGGCGTCCCCTAATGCATCGAGTAGACACGGGAAACGTCACCCAGCAGCTCGAGTTGAGGAAAAGACTCCAGTGTAAATCGTTCAAATGGTTCCTAACAGAAGTGGCACCAGATATACTCAGATACTACCCATTGGTCACACCACCGTCAGTGGCAAGGGGGAAGATCCAAAGTCAGGTGAACACCTCCCTCTGTGTGAAGGCTATAGACGGAGGCCTCTCTGTGGCTGACTGCTCCAGTACGAAAAAAATACTCTACGAATTCAACTGGAGGCTTCACATACAGGACGTTGGTTCAAACCGATGCTTTTCATACTCAGGGGGTGGCAGTGTGTTCATGTTTGATTGCCTTGACTTTGAGCAGAAGCCCACTCAGCTGTTTGCCTGGAACCGCCACAGTGGGCAAATAGCCAACTTTTACACGCGTCAGTGTCTAGATTTTGACGAGGACACGCTTAAAGTCTCGATGAAAATTTGCGATAAGGACGTCACCACTCAAAGGTGGGTATTGTCAGGTGTCAACGTGACGCTTGCTGACTCAGTGTGGGCTAAGTACGAGCAGGTCGTTTTTCAGTATTCTCTATGATGGCAGTACTTATGAGGGAAAAGTCACACAGTCGGAAAAAAGAATCTATCGAAGACCCTGAGAGAGCACCGTCCACGTTTTGATTGAGAGACTGCTGATCAGTTTCAAATTTGACAACAGTTACAGCATCAGCTCACTATTTAACCAGATCAATTTTGCCAGCTAGATATATATGCAGAAGGATATGGAGAGGTCCGTTTTATCGTTACAATGACCATTGCCCTGTACGGCTTGTGTACCATCAACCAAAGACTTATCACTGCATTCTTGAGCTTACAGCGTTCCAAAACATCGTAATGTCCTTATATGTCTATGAAATAATCTCTCAAATGCAGGCAGCTGAGACTGTTGTAATGTATACAAGCTCTGTGTAAATTCTTACAGGATTTTGTAATTAATTTTTAATCATAAACAGCACTGCCGTGTGTGTTATCTGACGGTGTGCTGTGTCTGTGTGTACTTTCGTTCCTCTGTTCCCAACCAAATAACTACCTGACCGATGTGAAACGCGTCAAATTTTACGCATATCTAGCAAAGCTATTTTGACGGATAATTAATGAAGTCATTTAGACCGAAAAGTGTAGTTACTAATCATTAAATATATATTTATTAATTAAAACAAAAAACATTTTATGGCGTTTAGTTTAACACAACCAGAAAATTGAGACGCTTGTAAAAAGTGGGTACCAAAAATCCGATCAAGTCGTTGTGCAAAAGTGAGTCGTTGTACACATTGGACCTTGACACATTGAGATGGTTCGCTTTCTTTAAATTCATTATGGTATTTTGAGTTGGTAGTTACAGATGCATGCTTCATGGAGAATCAATTGTTTCTTGCGCAGCAGACCGTCCGCATCACCCCCCCCTCCCCACGCTGTGACGTTATCCAGGTGGCTGGTGAGCACACGGAAACGTCTATAAGCTTAGCACCAACGGTTCAGCAGGAGTTGCTGGAACGTTGCAGCGTTCATTGAGAGAGCACCTAGGAAACTCCTGCATGATTGGATTATATGTCAGTCTTGGCACTATAGGCAACTCATACACAGAGAGAGAGAGAGAGAGAGAGAGAGAGAGAGAGAGAGAGAGAGAGAGAGAGAGAGAGAGAGAGAGAGAGAGAGAGAGAGAGAGAGAGAGAGAGAGAGAGAGAGAGAGAGAGAGAGAGAGAGA
>CAXITT010001491.1:40226-71002 GCA_964033795.1 Lymnaea stagnalis
TCTATCTGTCTATCTGTCTATCTGTCTATCTGTCTATCTATCTATCTATCTATCTATCTATCTATCTATCTATCTATCTATCTATCTATCTATCTATCTATCTATCTATCTATCTATCTATCTATCTATATCTATATATATATTATATATATATAACATATATGTATGTATAAATATATCCTACATGACAAAATAGGAGTGGGCGCAAAAACCAGACAGAAACAAAGTAAAGAAGAACTGAAAGGAAGTTAAAGGAAGAAAATTTAAAATAAAAAGAGGAAAAAGACATGGCAACTACGTAATATTGTGGATTTGGTTTATCCCGTATGGAGTCAACGTACCAAATCTTGATATTAAATTATTCTCCATAAAGATCCTATCTGGTGTGTCACTAGAATACAGTAAACCAGTAACTGCAATATCTAAAAGTCCATCATGGTTAGTGCTATTAAAATTTAGGAGACCGGACAGAGAGCTTGTTTTTTATGTCATAGAGATGTTCTCTAAACGATCTCCAAAGCGACGACCTGTCTCTCCTGCGTATAATTTACAAAGGATGGTGTAAATCTCGTTGCGACTTGTGCAGATAAAGTCATCTTTTATTCTGAATATTTCCAGAGGGAAAGTGATCTTATCAACTTCAATAACGTAGGGACATGTGTTGCACTGGCTACGGTTGAAACTTCTGGTGTCTTTATGTGCTTTAAAAGCAGGGAGGTGGCTTCTAACTAGCTAAGGCTCTCGTCCCTCCAAAAAGTGAAAAGAGGAAGTTTTCTGAAAATCTCATTGGTCACAGGGTTTGCCTTAAAAATTGAGCGCTTTTTCAGAACGTGAAAACGAGCTTTAAGGTAATGGGGAGGAGAAGTTAAAATAAATGTCTAACTAGCCCTAGTGTCAGAATGAGTAGCTTTAAAAGAATTCTGTCTAGTCATGCCATTGATTCGAATGACAGCTGCTTTTAAAATTTGCTCAGGATATAACCTGGGTCAGAAAAAAATCCAAAATTTCAGCCGTTCTTTCCCAAAAAATCCTCATCATTTGTACATGGTCTTCTCAGTCTTAGCAACTGAGAAAAAGGGATAGAGTTTTTACTTGATTAAGGATGGGATGATGGATATAGTAAGAAACTGTGACTCTCTGTTTTCTTACAGAAAAATGTACGTAAATATGTTGTGAGATTAAGGATGGGATGATGGATATAGTAAGAAACTGTGACTCTCTGTTTTCTTACAGAAAAATGTACGTAAATATGTTGTTCTCGTTAAGGTTAATTTGTAAGTCCAAAAATTGATAATACTTTTATGGATCATTGAAGTGATTTTTAGGTAGAATATATATGTATATATAGAGAGAGAGAAATTATATAAATTTTATCTCAAGTAGGTGGCCTGTAGTTCAATTCCAGCCAAAGCCCAGTCAAGCAAAAACATCACCAGCATCCCGGGTGGATGGGACTTGGATGGCAACTCATCTAAGAGAAGGAAACTCTGAATTCAAACCCGGAGATGGAGTCCCATAGTCGGATACCATTGGTACAATGAGACATTCCGACAACTCCTGTGACATGAACATGATGTTCCCTTGGGTCATCCAGCGGCGTGGAGAGAGGCGATTTACTGCTGGGAACCAGCTTAGAATCCTACACGAATAATCCCAGGCCTTGTGGATTTCGTCCTGCGAATTCTTCACCATCGTCATATTGTGACGGACGGATGCCAGCAAAAACATGCACTAATTAATTGATACTTATTTCAATGTTTTTTTTTGTTCTACTGATCAAGGCATGCGCCGACAAATTGACTTGAATGTCAAACTATGATTAAAGCTTAACATATATTGTTATATTGACCCACATTTAATCGCTTTCTAAAGCTTTATCGCAGTGCAACACTCTCATAACTAGTCAATTGCAGAAACTCAAACGTTCCCGTAATAACACTTTCAGCTTCTATCTGACAGATGTTGGTGTGAAACAAAGAAAACAAAAAAAACAATAAATAAATTAGGAACAAAAAAAAATAAAGAGTTTGCTTTTTTTGGTGTAGGGGGGTGGGGGGTGGAGGGGGGAGGGGAGCTTGGGTGGTCGCAAGAAACTGCAGTAACAAAACTGGTTGTAAAGTTATCGTTCAATTATGAGTAGTCAAACTTGTGCACATTCGAGAAAATCTAAAACAAATATGGTGTTTAACTGAATTCTGAATCTAGACTAGTATTAAACATTTCAAGGAAAATAAAGATGTGAAATAAAAATAAGAATGCGTGTAGTTGGATGCGACTTGTAAGAATGAGGGTGGCCATCCCTGAAAAAATATTGCCTTAAATCTATACACATAAAAAAATATATATAGTCTTGTAGGACCAACTGACATTGAAAACGGGACAATAGTGTCACCGATAGATGCAGAGCTAACCAAAGGTATGATCTCATTTCCAATGTTATCGTGTACTAAATGTGTATAAAACTATGGAGACGGCTCCTCTTAAAAGTGTATTTCTGACTTTTTTTTACAGTACATGATTGCACCCAACTAAGTGAATATTTCCTAATGTTAAAAGTACCTTGTACTCTCTGACCCATGTGACGTCATGTCTTGTCATGACCTTTGTACTCTCTGATCCATGTGAAGTCGAGTCTTGTCATGACTATTGTACTCTATGACTGATGTCTTGTCATGACTTTTGTATTCCATGACTGATGTCCAGTCATGACTGTTTTTCAAGGCCAACAACTTACAATCATTAAAATCTTATTGATATAATTTAATGTTCAGATATCATCAAACAAAAAACAATTTGGTGATCCATAAGCCCCCCCCCCAGATATCATCAAACAAAAAACAATTTGGTGGTCCACAAGCCCCCCCCCCCTCTAAATCTAATGAGCATTTTGCTCAGTCAAATACTTAGGTGCGTAATTGATGAAACAGTCAAATGGTGGGAAGTGTGATTGATGAAACATTCATATGGTGGGACGTGTAATTAAATAAACAATCAAATAGTGGGACGTATAATTGATGGACCAATCAAATAGTGGGACGTGTAATTCATGGACCAATCAAATAGTGGGACGTGTAATTGATAAACCAATCAAATAGTGGGACGTGTAATTGATGGACCAATCAAATAGTGGGACGTGTAATTGATGAAACAGTCAAATAGTGGGAAGTGTAATTGATGAAACAGTCAAATAGTGGGGCGTGTAATTGATGAAACAGTCAAATAGTGGGGCGTGTAATTGATGAAACAGTCAAATAGTGGGACGTGTAATTGATGAAACAGCCAAATAGTGGGACGTGTAATTGATGAAACAGTCAAATAGTGGGAAGTGTAATTGATGAAACAGTCAAATAGTGGGAAGTGTAATTCATGAAACAGTCAAATAGTGGGACGTGTAATTGATGAAACAGCCAAATAGTGGGACGTGTAATTGATGGAAACAGTCAAATAGTGGGGTGTGTAATTCATGAAACAGTCAAATAGTGGGACGTGTAATTCATGAAACAGTCAAATAATGGGACGTGTAATTCATGTAACAGTCAAATAGTGGGGTGTGTAATTCATGAAACAGTCAAATAGTGGGAGGTGTAATTCATGAAACAGTCAAATAGTGGGACGTGTAATTCATGAAACAGTCAAATAGTGGGACGTGTAATTCATGAAACAGTCAAATAATGGAACGTGTAATTCATGAAACAGTCAAATAGTGGGACGTGTAACTCATGAAACAGTCAAATAATGGAACGTGTAATTCATGAAACAGTCAAATAGTGGGACGTGTAATTCATGAAACAGTCAAATAGTGGGACGTGTAATTGATGGAAACAGTCAAATAGTGGGGTGTGTAATTCATGAAACAGTCAAATAGTGGGACGTGTAATTCATGAAACAGTCAAATAATGGGACGTGTAATTCATGAAACAGTCAAATAGTGGGGTGTGTAATTCATGAAACAGTCAAATAGTGGGAGGTGTAATTCATGAAACAGTCAAATAGTGGGACGTGTAATTCATGAAACAGTCAAATAGTGGGACGTGAAATTCATGAAACAGTCAAATAATGGAACGTGTAATTCATGAAACAGTCAAATAGTGGGACGTGTAATTCATGAAACAGTCAAATAATGGAACGTGTAATTCATGAAACAGACAAATAGTGGGACGTGTAATTCATGAAACAGTCAAATAATGGAACGTGTAATTCATGAAACAGTCAAATAGTGGGACGTGTAATTCATGAAACAGTCAAATAATGGAACGTGTAATTCATGAAACAGTCAAATAGTGGGACGTGTAATTCATGAAACAGTCAAATAATGGAACGTGTAATTCATGAAACAGTCAAATAATGGAACGTGTAATTCATGAAACAGTCAAATAGTGGGACGTGTAATTCATGAAACAGTCAAATAATGGAACGTGTAATTCATGAAACAGTCAAATAATGGAACGTGTAATTCATGAAACAGTCAAATAGTGGGACGTGTAATTCATGAAACAGTCAAATAGTGGGACGTGTAATTCATGAAACAGTCAAATAGTGGGACGTGTAATTCATGAAACAGTGAAAAAGTGGGACGTGTAATTGATTAAATAGTCGCATAGTGAAGCGTGAAATAGATGAAAAAGTCAAAGAGTGGGAATTTTAATTGATAAAGACATGAAAATTTAGCCAATTAATTAATGGAACAATTAAATATTGGGGTATGTAATTGATGAAACAGTCAAATAGTGGACATGTAATTGACGAAAACATCAAATGGTGGACATGCAATTGATAAAGAAATCAAAATGTCAGGCAAGTAATTGATGAAACAATTAAATATTGGGACATATAATGGATGAAACAGTCAAATAGTATGGTTATGGTTAAGGAGGCCAGGAATATAGCTAATAGCCAGGAGTGAGGAATTTTGCTAGCCAGGATGTAGAAAAACTTGGGGCTGAGTTTGGGAAAATTGACGCATTGGTATTGAAGGTGGGCATAGAACAGTGTTGTCTTGAGAATGTTTCCTTGGCCTTGGAGACTGTAGATATGACATTCGATAAGACACCGGAAATAGATGTTTATTGTGAAGGTGTGCAGGCCGTAGAATAAATGTATTTATTTTTTGAAGCCTAATGCCACCACACAATTTATGATTGACACCTGTCCTCACTTTACAGGTCACGCTTTTATGATGAAATAGAATTTGAAAATAGATTGCGCATGTTTGATACTTAGCAAGAACTTTGGTTAAAATTGTAGACCGTTACATCGATGTAGAGGTCATTAAATGCAATGTTGTTTAAATCTTTAAACTTGGGAAGTTGCAAAAACTTAATGACTAAAAATACCGATATATTATGCGAACTATGGGACGTAAGAGATCGGCTTATAATCTGGAGTGGCCAGTGCGATATTTAGTATCGAATACTCTACGCCTTCAACAATGGTTTACACCAGGGGTCTCCAAAATGTTCAGCCCGAGGGCCGCATTTACTATCAAACAGCAGTTCGGGGGCCGCATTTACTATCAAACAGCAGTTCGGGGGCCGCATTTACTATCAAACAGCAGTTCGGGGGCCGACTACCCACTCGAGGTCCAAATAAAAAAGAATCAAAACATGGATGTTGTTTTTTAATTATTTCTGTAATATTATTTCAGTCAGTTATTATTTAATAACACGTTGACACACGACACATGAACATCTGTATTAGGAGGAATGAGGGAATTACTTCCTGGATGCCAAAATAGCAGACTTTTCTGGATTTAGATTTGATGTCCCTAACATCAATGAGATTATCATCGGACAAGTTTGTTCTCAAATTTTTCTTCACTTATTCATGCTTGAAAATGTTTGTTCACACAGTTATGTTGCCCCAAAGATTGAAAGGTGCACTGATGCAACATTTTTGAAATTAGGAAAATCTTCCTTGGGCGAAAACTGGTTAAAAACCCACCAGTCCTTCTTCGAACTTGTCCCTAAGTAGGTCATTTGCTTGCAACCCAATGACCTCCAGCTGCAGTTCATCTGGGCAACTGGCCACATCTGCTTCAAATGGGTTTTGGAACAGTCTCACTTCTTCTGCCTTTGAATCCAAGTCAGAAAACCGCTGGTGACACTGCATCTGGGGGTCTTTGATGATCTTGAATGCAAATGACGTTGGGCCCTCCGCTGTTGCTTCAGCATAAGGACCTGTCAGTCTGTCAAGTTGTTGGTCTGCACTTGTTCCAAAAACAAGACGAGTTTGGATCTGAAGGTCTTTAAGGGCGTGTATAGATCAGAAACTAGATTTTCCTCTCCTTGTAGTTTTAGGTTCAGAAAATTTAAATGACTAGTTATATCTGCAGCAATGGCCAATTTCCCTACCCACTCTTCATCAGACAGTAATGGATGTGGCTTGCTTTTACTTTCCAGGAAGTCACCTATTTCCTTTCTTAACTTAAATACTCTCAGAACTTTCTCACAACTTAGCCATCTTATTGCTGTGTAATATGGTAAATCTTGCGATTCTGTGTCAATATCTTTCAACAGGTCTCTGACCTGTCTATGTTTGAGCCCATGTGACATTATTAAATTAACCCTCTTCACCACAGGATTCAATACTGCTAATATCCGCATATTTAGCACACATGTAACAGTGCCGTACATGCTATGAAGGAATGCCAGCTCTTGTGGTATGTTCATGTCTTCATCCACACATCTAATGAATAAACGTAGTTGAGAAGTGGAACAGCTGTCCATTCATACATTGCAATTAAAAATTGGCGAAACTTGTTTGCATTTTTCGCTATTTGAGTCACAATGTTTTCACCCATGTCTGCAACACGGCAGGAAAAGCTCCGCCACTAGATGGCGTCATATCGTCTCATTGACCCAAGTGACTGTGAACGAAAGTAGAAAAACTAAGCAGTGAATAAGGTTTTGCAATGTAGTGATCGCTTGGAAAACATAACGCACTACTGCGCGCCTCTATTTTAATTCGGTAAAAACATAACGCCCACGTAAGTGGCGGTTGATATTGGCAGGATACTCGTAAATTTCCGTAATTTTTTTCCGTTGACAAAAAGGTATCCACGGGCCGGATGAGAGTGCCATAGTTTGGAGACCCCTTCTTTGCACAGATCATCAAATATGTCGAGCGTAGCGCTATTTCAGAGACTCCATTAATTGTAATCGGTTAAAAGTATCAGATGCTAATCTTTTTAAACCTGTTTCAAACAGGCAATTTAGTCGTGTTTGAATATACACAAAATGTCTTTATATTGTTGTCATTTTGCTCCGTGGGCACTTGACTTTCCCCGGGGGGTGGGCAGTGCCCCCCACCCTTCAGAGAAAAGCCTGTAAGATACCATCCATACATGTCAATGTATGCACTTTTCTTCTCATTTGTTCTAATTTTCAACGTGCATATGATGATACGACTTTTCATATCCAATAATTGTGCATCATCATTATTTAGTGTTGACCAGCAAATATCACCATCCCTAAACAATAGAATAACTTTTGGTTTCAGAACTCCAATCTCAATTTTTTACTAGTCTACAGTTATGGTATCCAATCAGACTGTCCTTTTCAACTCGGTTGACATCCCATCAATTTATACCTTTGATTGGTTCAATCTAAACATTTAAAGTCATAATTAAACTTTGCCGCTGATTTCTTTATTGCCAATCCAACACCAAGTTTGAGGTCCCCCCCTTCGATTTCACATTCCCAAACTTGCCTGGCTTGACGTTTAACAGTAAGAAAACAAAGCGCACTCACCCATTTAACAATTCCNTATAATCCATCGTTTAGGTGTTAAACCAATTGTTATAATCCATCGTTTAGGTGTTAAACCAATTGTTATAATCCATCGTTTAGGTGTTAAACCAATTGTTATAATCCATCGTTTAGGTGTTAAACCAATTGTTATAATCCATCGTTTAGGTGTTAAGCCAATTGTTTTAATCCATCGTTTAGGTGTTAAGCCAATTGTTATAATCCATCGTTTAGGTGTTAAGCCAATTGTTATAATCCATCGTTTAGGTGTTAAACCAATTGTTATAATCCATCGTTTAGGTGTTAAACCAATTGTTATAATCCATCGTTTAGGTGTTAAACCAATTGTTATAATCCATCGTTTAGGTGTTAAGCCAATTGTTTTAATCCATCGTTTAGGTGTTAAGCCAATTGTTATAATCCATCGTTTAGGTGTTAAGCCAATTGTTATAATCCATCGTTTAGGTGTTAAACCAATTGTTATAATCCATCGTTTAGGTGTTAAACCAATTGTTATAATCCATCGTTTAGGTGTTAAACCAATTGTTATAATCCATCGTTTAGGTGTTAAACCAATTGTTATAATCCATCGTTTAGGTGTTAAGCCAATTGTTTTAATCCATCGTTTAGGTGTTAAGCCAATTGTTATAATCCATCGTTTAGGTGTTAAGCCAATTGTTATAATCCATCGTTTAGGTGTTAAACCAATTGTTATAATCCATCGTTTAGGTGTTAAACCAATTGTTATAATCCATCGTTTAGGTGTTAAACCAATTGTTATAATCCATCGTTTAGGTGTTAAACCAATTGTTATAATCCATCGTTTCAAATTCGATCATTCGCTACGTTACATTTTTTAACTTAAACCAAGATTCTAAAAAATAACAAAACTGCTGGAAAAAAAATATGATCACCGAACCATGCACGTGAGCACCACGTGCTGAATTTGTCTGACTTTGTATGGTCCTGTAACATCTGCAGTTGGAAATTCAATGGTACACGTCACAAGGCCGAGTCGGAGATTGTGATTCACGGCGGTGCTAAACATTTTATTTTGATTCTGTTTGCAGCTTAAGCAGAAATTGTAGTATTGATGGAAATTGTTTGCATTTGAATCCTAACTTTCAGCAATGGAAGTGTATTCAATGTGTAAAAAAAAAAAAATTACTAAAAGACAGTTTTTATACGATTTTTATTTTAGCTCGCGAATTTGTGTTTGTCTGTTTGGGTCAAATTGTGCATATCAATTTTAACCCACATTATGATTTCACATTGACCTGAGACTTGATATATTTGAACACCCTGGATGAAAAATCAGTCCTATATGATCAGAGGGTCCCCAGTGACCTAGGCTGACTCTTAAATGACCTGTCAGGGAGTAAGATCTTTCAACTGATTGGTCCCACTTCCTGAAAAAGTGTACACATTTACTAAAAAAGTGAAAATTAAAACAATACAGAATTCGTACAGAAACCACGTTGCTCTAAATTTGTACCAATAAATAGAAAAATTAAATTTTCCAAAACTAAGGAGTTGTTACAGTCATATGAATGTTATGTAGGCCTACCACTAAAATGTAGATAATTTAATATCTTATTGTATACTACGGCTCGTGTCTATTAGTTCATAATAAACGGTGATACCATTCATTAATTACAAATAATGATTTATAAAGTTAATTTAAAATTACAAAATCAAATAGAATAAAACCAAGGCTATTGACTTGCTGTACAGCAATGCACTTGTACCGGTACCATGTAGAGAAAGGTACACACACACATATACACAACAGTAAATATTAATGTACAAAACATAATCGTCAAACTATCTCTCTCTTAGTCTCATTTCATAATAGCAATCTCTCTAGGTCAATGTCCATCTACTCATTTATAGTCTTTCTTAGAGAATTTTCGAGACAGGGGTGCGACATTCTTTCTATATCTCGACCCGTCTCGTTTGTTCTAGGGTTTTTTAAAATTTAAACTAAATTTTAAAAAAAAATAATAATTCATTTGTTATTCAAATATTCACACTTTCGTCTAAAGCGTTATCATAAAAAGCCTTTGGTTAAATTAAATAAATTTTGAACCGATTAATTTTAAAATTGTTTTGCAAATCTCACGTCATTTGTGGACATTATTTAAAGTTTAAAATTGGTTACAAAAATGGGCGCCCCATTCTTCTCAGTCAAATGACCGGAACTGAACAACTAGTATTATTTTTAAGTACATTTTTGGAAACGAATAATTTAAAAAAAAAATTTTTTATTTTGAACCTTTTAGTCAAAGTGTACAAAGTTCCAGCTCAATTCAAGATCATGAAGTAGGTCAAACTTGACCGTATAGGTCATTCATGGGACAGTTAAGGTCATTGGTGAACTTCTAATCATAAAGGGTTGTTTAGAAATCTGGGGTGTATTTTATACTGTGACTAAGCATTCTATAGAATGGCTAGATTACATACTACTCCAATAACATGTAAATATATATATATATATATATATTTTTTTTTTTTTTTTTTTTTTTTTTTTTTTTTTTTTTTTTTTTGTAATGTAATTCTAGAATACAGAAATCAGTACTGTACCAAAATTTAATTCAAGCTTGCTCCCCCCCCCTATTGTAACTAGTACTAGGCCCACAATATTAAAAAAACAGTTATGGTAGGTCTATAGTATATAGCCCAATAAGCTAAAACTACTGTATAAGTATTACAACAGCTCTTAAAGTACTAATTTAAGTTAGTCTTTTTTAAAATCTATTTAATAATAAATTTTAATAATTTGCTAAGTTATTTAATATTTAATACTTAGCATACTTATTGTGTGTATTTACTTTTACTTTTATTCTGAGAATCTAGTGTTACTTAGTGTTGTATTAAGCCCCCTGGCTATAATCCTTTGTTATATAATTATGAACAAATGAATCGTAAAATTATTGACATTACAGTGAATGACTTGTTGAAAATTGGGTAATATATAAATTAGGATATTAAATTATTGTTAAAAGACATTAAATAAATAAATAAGACTCAGCCACATCATAGTAATTATATATTTTATTAGTTCATATAAAAATTGTTAAAATAAAACACTCTTTAATTCTTCTAATGACATTAAAAACAAAAAGAAATGCATTTCAATAATCATAAAACTTAAACAATATTAAAAAAGGAAAGTAGAAATTGTGTACTTTCAGAATAACGATTAGATGTTTTATTAAAAACAAACAACTATTTAAGATTAATTATTCCCTTTCTTTACATGCGTGTCTATACACGTGAATACTTTGGTGCGATATTTTAAATTTTTATTTCGTTTTAAATGAAAACATTTACGAGCATGATAATGACGAATGTCAATGAATGAATTAATTGATTAAGCCTAGGGATCCCTGATAAAAAAATAATAAAAAGAATAATAAAAAAAAAAAATGAAAATGTTACCTCTTCCTAAGATTATCTTTGTCACAATACTGTTTACCTTTGATTATGACAACATTCATTTGCAAGATAATGATCGACCCTACTGAAGGGATGCAGACAGCCCTGGAAAAAATTTGAGTAAACCTACGGTTCCTAATTTTAACCACCAAAATGTTTTAAAAAATAATATAAATCTTAACATTCCCTAATTTGTTTTTTTTCCCCACAAAACTATTTACCTTTCCCCCTTGCCTTAGTGAAATGTCATGGATGCAGCAAGGTAGTGTATCAGAATCAGAATGGACACAATCGGAAGAGTAAGTCATCAAGCAGTTGAGGATTTGTTATAAGGTATACGATGACAGCAAGACGTCGAGCAATAATGAATATCGCATAGCCGGCCAACAGACAGGGTGACAGTCTGACATCTGGTGGAAGGCCGAAGACCTCAATCATTTTCGGCCGAAACCGAAACTACGCCGAAAGTGATCAAATGGCGACTTTAGCGCCGAAACCGAAGCCAAAATTCGGTCGGTCTCTATTAATGCAGAGTTTGACCCAGACATAAAAGCAGACAATCGCAAGCTCAATAAAAGCGTTGTAAAAATGTTCAGTGGGGTTAGGGGGGGGGGTGGGAATTGGTCATAATAGAAGGTCAAGAAACAAGGAAAAAAAATTTTTACAACATAAAAAAGGTAAAAAAAACAAGAAAATAATGTTCATTTGAATCTAAAAGATGGTTGGGGGGGCTTTTCTCTTCATGGCTAGTCAATGACAACGGATTAAATACTTCACTCAAATATGTGAAACATTATGAGTCGATTTTACTCGCTTTTCACTCATGTCCAGATGCATTTTTTCGGTGTGGGAAATTTCAGATCGTATTCGTTTCAATCTTATATTCCCTTGACCCACTCTCCTTGGTTGAAAGGGTTCTTTCAAAAGGAGATATTTTTTGTAAGAAGCTCCAGCACAAGACAACATCTGTTTGAAGTCAATAAACTTTGCGATCGGTACTTTAAGCTTGGGTAGGTTACTTTAAGGGTGATGGGAACGTGCAAAATCTGCGTTGGTACAGATTATTATAGTGACACTTGGGAAGGTGATACATTGGCGTTGAAACAGCTGGTTGTAGTGACATGTGATACATCGGCGTTGATACAGCTGGTTGTAGTGACATGTGATACATCGGCGTTGATACAGCTGGTTGTAGTGACAATTGATACATCGGCGTTGATACAGCTGGTTGTAGTGACACGTGATACATCGGCGTTGATACAGCTGGTTGTAGTGACAATTGATACATCGGCGTTGATACAGCTGGTTGTAGTGACAATTGATACATCGGCGTTGATACAGCTGGTTATAGTGCCATGTGATACATCGGAGTTGATACAGCTGGTTATAGTGACATGTGATACATCGGCGTTGATACAGCTGGTTATAGTGCCATATGATACATCGGCGTTGATACAGCTGGTTGTAGGGACAATTGATACATCGGAGGCGTTGATACAGCTGGTTGTAGTGACAATTGATACATGGGCGTTGATACAGCTGGTTGTAGTGACAAGTGATACATCGGCGTTGATACAGCTGGTTATAGTGCCATGTGATACATCGGCGTTGATACAGCTGGTTATAGTGACATGTGATACATCGGCGTTGATACAGCTGGTTATAGTGCCATATGATACATCGGCGTTGATACAGCTGGTTGTAGTGACAATTGATACATCGGCGTTGATACAGCTGGTTGTAGTGACACGTGATACATCGGCGTTGATACAGCTGGTTGTAACGAAACATCGAAACGTAACACACAGATATGAGTGACTTAACAAAGTTGGGGAGTCAATAATGGACATTTTAAAGTCGCAGAGTCAAGTTTGACAATTGATTGTTGGAGGGCCAAGTTTGACGTTTGATTGTTATAGAGCCAATTTTGACAATTAATTGTTTGAGGGCAGAGTTTGACAATTTATTGCCGGAAAGCCAATTTCGACAACTGATTGTTGGACACTCAAGTTTGACAACTGATTGTTGGAGAGCCAAGTTTGACAACGATTGTTAGAGAGTCAAGTTTGAAAATTAATTGTTAAGGAATCAAGTTTATAGATCTGTGTGTGGAGGGCTGGGTGTGTAGATTTGGGTGTGTAGCTCTGGGCGTGTTGATCTGGTTGTAAAGAGCGGGATGTCTATGGATGAGTGTGTAGATCTGGGTGAGAAGATCTGAGTGTATAGATCTGAATGTGTAGATATGGGTGTTTAGAGCCGGGTGTGTAGATCTGGGTGTGTAGATCTGGGTGTGTAGATCTGGGTGTGTAGATATGGGTGTGTAGATCTGGGTGTGTAGCTCTGGGCGTGTTGATTTGGTGTGTAGATCTGGTTGTAAAGAGCGGGATGTCTATGGATGAGTGTGTAGATCTGGGTGTGTAGATCTGGGTGTGTAGATCTGGGTGTGTAGAGCTGCTTGTGTAGATCTGGGCCAGTTCACTCTGTTCTGTTCCTTAATGTTCCTATCATTTCAAAACCAATAACTTAACACTCTATAACATTGGAATCCCCCGCGATGTTTCCATGGACAGGTCAGTTATTGCTCGTACTTAACACGCGTATAGCCCAGCCGCGACGTTGTTATTGTTAATATACCACTGAATAACAATTTTAATAAATATTGTATGTGTTAATGTTACGAAAAGTTACGTAGAAAAGATTAAAAAACAACAACCCACTGGAAGGCAGCTGAATAGTGATCTACATGAGTGGTTGGCAAACTTTGAGTATGATTGCGCCTTGGTTGGCAATCTTTGAGTATGATTGTGCCTTGGTTGGCAGTCTTTGAGCATGATTGTGCCTTGGTTGGCAATCTTTGAGTATGATTGTGCCTTGGTTGGCAACCTTTGAGTATGATTGTGCCTTGGTCGGCAATCTTTGAGTATGATTGTGCCTTGGTTGGCAATCTTTTAGTATGATTGTGCCTTGGTTGGCAACCTTTGAGTATGATTGTGCCTTGGTTGGCAACCTTTGAGTATGATTTTGCCTTGGTGGGCAACCTTTGAGTATGATTGTGCCTTGGTTGGCAACCTTTGAGTATGATTGTGCCTTGGTTGGCAATCTTTCAGGATGATTGTGCCTTGACTGGCAATCTTTTAGTATGATTGTGCCTTGGCTGGCAATCTTTCAGGATGATTGTGCCTTGGTTGGCAATCTTTCAGTATGATTATGCCTAAGTAGAATTTCTGAATCATGCCGTGCGCGAACATTCTACAACTCTGGTTCCCGAAATAAGTACCATACCAAAGAAATTTGTTCGAAACAATTTTATTTATTTTTTGATTGGGAGGTTGTTTGGAGGGATATTTTTTTTATTTTGTTTTTGGGGGGGGTGGGGGCAAAAAAAATCAACTTGATTTAAAAGTTTTCATTTTACTCATTTCTCACTGAGGCCCCTCTGGTGTGTCACGCTGTGTGTGTAGAGCTAGGTATTAATAATGATCTAAATTCAGTGGTTCCAAAACGTTTAAGTTTGGCGGACCGGTGAACACGTTTCAAAATTTTACCTGGGACCGGTGTATGATTTATTTTTATACTTTTATTTCTATTTGACAATAAATATTTATGTTATGGGGACCGGCAGCGTTAGGCATGCGGAACGGTGAAGGTCCACGGACAGCCATTTGGGGACCACTGAGCTAAATCAATGGACGCAATGTTTTGGTATTATTGTGCCTAAGTAGATTTTCTAAAGCATTCAGTGTGTCGAAATTTTGAAGCTTGATCGGATGGAAACTATAATATTGAACAGAAATATGGGGAAAAAAAAGAATAAAAAATCAATGTTTTAAAAAAAAAAGTTTTCATTTTTCTCATTTCTCACTGACGCCTCCCCCCCCCCCTGTGCCAGGTCTGACACGCGTACCTTATGTTGCTAAGCTCTTTTGATCTAAGCTACACAGACTATCTATAGCGTTTTAGAAAAGTTCTGTTGCACATCTTGCTGGGGTCGGTGCCCCACACATTATCAGCTGATACTTATGCCCAGCGGTGTGCTGTCATTCAACTGACAACAGCTCTTGTACTTGTAGTTTATACTTGAAATGTTAAAGTTTTAGAACTTCTTAAGTATTAAACACAAAATATTCTGACATTTTTAACTAACGATTCGACAGAATAGTTACAATTTAACAACCGATGCAGCAGAATAGTTAATATTTAACAACCTTTTCGCCCGAACCGGCTCCAACTATTGTGTTTTGCTGCTTGTAGTTTGCCTATTCTCTACACGACCGTGGCTCCAACTATTGTGTTTTGCTGCTTGTAGTTTGCCTGTGTTCTACACGACCGTGGCTCCAACTATTGTGTTTTGCTGCTTGTAGTTTGCCTGTGTTCTACACGACCGTGACAAACTCACTCTTGAGAAACATGAATGGAAAGAAAAAACTCATCATCCTGGTTGTGCTGGTCTTACTGGTCACCATGCTGGTCTGGCAGCTGTACAAGGTGTCCGAATTAGACATTGGCGAGGTAATATCGTAAGTTTATAGAATTTAGTTACGACAGGTCACTTTTTAAAACTGATAGTTATGTTAGGTCATTTGTTATGTGATGTTAGGTAGTTGGTTTAGTGATGGTAGGTCAATTATTTAGTTATATGTCACGTTTAATGATAGTAGGTCATTTGTTTAATGATAGTAAGTCAATTGTTTAGTAAGGATAGTTCATTTGTTTAATGATGATATGTCATTTGTTTAATGATGGTTGGTTATTTGTTTAGCGATGGTAGGTCTTTTTTAAAATTGATGTTTGGTCTTTTTTTAAAAGGATGGTAGGTCATTTGTTAACATATGAAAGATTACATATTTAATGATAGCAGGTAAGTTTTTTAGTGAGGATAATTCATTTGTTTAGTGATGGTAGATTATTTGTTTAATGATGTAGGTCATTTGTATAATGATGTTCGCCATTTGTTTAGTGATGGTGATTCATTTATTTAGTGAATGTATGTCACTTGGTTAGTGATGGTAGGTCATTTGTTTAGTGATAGTAGATTTGCTGTTTAGTGACGGTAGGTCGTTTGTTTAGTGATGGTAGGTCATTTGCTTAGTGACGGAAGGTCATTTGTTTAGTGATGATAGATTATTTGCTTAATAATGGTAGATCATTTGTTTAGTGATGGTAGGGCATTTGTTAAGTGATGGTAGGGCATTTGTTTAGTGATGGTTGGTCATTTGTTTAGTGATGGTAGGGCATTTGTTAAGTGATGGTAGGGCATTTGTTGAATGATAATAGTTCGTTAGTTAAGTGATGGTATGTCATTTGTTTAGTTATGATAGGTCATTTGTTTAGTGACGGAAGGTCATTTGTTTAGTGATGATAGATTATTTGCTTAATAATGGTTGGTCATTTGTTTAGTGATGGTAGGGCATTTGTTAAGTGATGGTTGGTCATTTGTTTAGTGATGGTAGGGCATTTGTTAAGTGATGGTAGGGCATTTGTTGAATGATAATAGTTCGTTAGTTAAGTGATGGTATGTCATTTATTTAGTTATGATAGGTCATTTGTTTAGTGATGGTATATTATTTGTTAATGAATGTAGGATAATTTGAATATTTAAGGTATCTTTGATAAGTTGGGGGGTATTTGAAAATGAAAGAATTATCTTTTAATGGGGTTCATTTAAATAATTCGAGGTTTTTTAGCCATGTGAGGTGTTTTGATAACAGTTGGTGTTTTAATTGTGTGTGTGTGTGAATTTTATTGGGGATTTGGAGATCGACAAAACAAAGTGCACTTTTTAATCCGATAGTCAATACGCTTGTGCGGAATGATACAGTTAATACGGGGTAAACTTCATTTCAGGCTATTTATAAACTCTGAAACAAACAAACAACAAAAGCTTTGAAGTAAACAAACATGTTGTTTTAAACAATGTTACGGCTGTTTTGTTTGGTTTGTCAGGCTGGATGTGTGTGTGCGTGTGTGAGTGTGCCCATGGGGCGTACCTCGATTGAATGCCACCCCGAAGGAACTCTAGAGGCCATCCGGGGTCTTGAAAGCCAGCATACGCTCACACGTCATCTGGCATACGTCATTTTTCCCTAAGCGCCTATTTGATCTTGCGCTCGATGGCGTCACCAGGAGTGGTAAACTCTACGTGCTACCAGGGTTTCTTTCAGGCATCTCTCCCGGGGTTGGGGGGCAGTGCCTCCAGGGGAAAGTCAGGTGCCACTACCAACCCCCCCCCCCCTTTTTCCGGAGCAAAATGAGGGGGAAAAAATTAAACGATTATACATTTTAAAAAATTTTAAAACGACTAAATTGTCATTTTTATCCAGCTTTGAAGAGAAGACAGTCTCGTGTTTGGAGCGATCACAATTAATGGAATCTGTTAAATATCACCACGCTCGATATATTTGATGGCCCTTATATTTAAGGCTAATCCTGCTAATTAAAAGCTAACATTATTCGGTTATGACTATCGTGTTTATAAGCCTTATCCTTACTTCCTTTTGTTTGCCAAAATCGGTATGTCTATTCCTTTGTTTTGTAACAACTTTACAAATTTAAAGAGTTTAATAACACTGTATTAAAACACATTTACACCAATATCACGGTCTGCAATTCTAATAATAGTTCACGCCAAGTATCAAACATACGCAATCCACTTAATATTTAATATATCATTTTAAAAAAAGCATTAGTTTTAAAGTAGGGATGATAAAGTAGGAGTGTTAATTATAAATTGTCTGAAGATATTAGGTTTTAAATATATTTTTATTAGCATAATTATCAATGTACTTGATGACATGAATGTTGAGGTATATAAAATTGAAAATTAAAAATTTGAGTTATAATGTTTAATAAAATTGAGAATTGAACGGGCGCAAACAAATATTGCACATTTCATCAATTATTATATCGAAAGCGTTTGTGTTTTCTTTAAATGTGTTACTTTTGTAACAACGTTTCCTGAATAACAGGTTTGAAAATAATTTTTAACCTATATTTATTAAATTCAAGCTAGCTTTTGTCTTTTTAATTTTAGAATAATAAACAAACGGCCCCCATCTATTGGCAAGGATTATTTTTTAAAATTAAAATTTTTTCAAGATTAGAGTCTATCAGAAAGCAAAAAAAAAAAAAAAAAAGTAGATTTTTGTGAACTACTATTTTGATTTAGAGGAAAGTCAGGTGCCCCCCCCCCCCGGAGCAAAGTGAGTAAACACAATAGAACGATTACATATTTTTAAAAATTAAAAAACGACTAAAATTGTCATTTTTGAACAGCTTTAAAAAGAATACTGATCTCCCATCGAGCGCGGATAGAGGAAACCCATCAGATATGGAGGATACTAGGGAAATAAAATACCTGTGGCGGGCCAATTTCAGAACCGACTGCCTTGTGGGAAGTTGAGGGATCCACAAAGGCTAGAGAATCTTACCCAAAAACTAAGGCAGCTACCCAGAGAGCTGTAAGGGGCAACCCCCAAGGCGGTTGTGCGCAGGGTTAACAACCCGGTCATGTAAAAAAACAAAAACAATTGACCTTACGAAAGCCATTAAACAGAATCAAACCCGGACTGATACCAATGGAAATCGACCTATGCATGGCTATGGACATGATTTGTGGATTGCGACTTGGAATGTACTAAGCCTGTTTAGAGAAGGAGCCTTAGCCAACCTTGTAAATCAGCTGGTCAAATATAAAATATCTATTGCTGCATTGCAAGAAATTTGATGGAAAAAATCAGACATCCTCAAAACAAAAGAATATTTTATAGTGGTAGCAACACCAACACACTAGGAACAGGATTTGACGTGAAAAAAAAGGGAACAGTCAGTGCAGTCATAGGCTTCAAACCAGAAAACGAAATATTGTGTTCTTTGCGTGTGCGAGGAAAAATGTTCAACATAACATTAATAAATATACATGCTCCAACGGAAGACACGGAAGATCAGGATAAAGAATCCTTTTATGAGACACTGGAAAAGATCTGCGGGGAGGCACCACAATAGTGATGGAGACTTCAATGCCAAAATAGAAAAAGAAAAGGTGTTCATGCCAACTATTGGCAAGGAAAGTCTGCACGAAGAATCCAATGACAATGGGATCCGACTCATAGACTTTGCTGTAGGAAAAGGGATGTCAGTTAGTAGCACCAAGTTTCCGCACAAAAATAGACATAAAGCTCCGTGGAACTCACCAGATGGAATCACCCGCAATCAAATCGATCATGTTTTAATAGAGCGAAGACATGGATCAGATATATTAGATGTGAGGAGCCTTAGAGGAGCAGATGCGGACTCGGACCATCTACTTGTAAGGGTGAAATATAAGCAGAGAATAAGCAGAATTCACAAATGGTCGTAATCAACGAGAGAAACGGTACGATTACCAAAAGCTGCCCAAAGAGCCACTAACTGCAAAAGCTTGCCAGAATGATGTAGAAGTAAAACTAGAAGCATCGCAGGAGGAAGTAAACGGGGAAGACAACATACATGAACAGTGGGATAGGATCAAAAATGCCTTGAAAAGATCAGCAGAAAAAGTCGCAGGATTCCATCAAACCAACAATAAAGTAGGCTGGTTTGATAATGAATGCAGACAGACTGTGGAAAAAAGGAACAAAGCTCGAATGATCATGTTACATAGGGAAACCAGAAAGACAACACAAACATACAAGGAGGTCAAAAGGAAAGCAACAAAAATGTGTAGGAGGAAAAAAGAGGGAATGGGAAAAAGCTAAACTAAAGGAAATAGAAGATTTATCAAGAGAGCGAAGTATAAGAGGAATGTACATGAAGATAAAAGATGAAAAGAATGGATACCAAGCCAGACCGCAAATGTATGAGAGCCACAATAGAGAATTAATCACGGGAAATAGTAAATTACTGGAGAGGTGGACTGAATACTTTGAGGACATACTGAATGCAGACAATTGACAAGAAGAAGATTATCAACCCCCACGGGAAGGACCAGACCCTTTTATACAATGGCCAACCCTAGAAGAAACCAAAGAGGTAATTAATTATATGAAAAATCACAAAGCCCCTGGAGAAGATCTCATCACAGTAGAACTGATTAAATATGGTGGAAAAGAACTACACAATCAGATACATTAACATATAACTAAAATTTAGCAAGAAGAGAAAATCCCGACAGAATGGGAAACAGCATTAATAACCCCAATACACAAGAAAGGCTCGAAACTGCAGTGCACAAACTACAGAGGAATCTACCTATTAAATGTTTAAGGCCTATGACAGCATCAAAAGAAAATATCTATATGAGACTCTGCAGGAGTTTGGGATACTCAACAAACTGACAAGACTAATACATGTAGCACTAAACAACTCAAAAGGCAAAATCAAGGTTCAAGGAGAATATTCAAGGGAATTTCAGATTAGACGATGTCTAAGACAGGGAAACTCATTGTCTGTTATGCTTTTTAACCTAACATTATAGAGAATTATTAGAAACATACACATTGACACTCGAGGAACGATAACAGGATACTTTCTGAGGGAAACTCAAAACCCACAACCAATGGGCACACTCTACAACCAACCTTTTCAGTATCTTGCATATTCTGATGACATGGCACTGCTAGGGAAAAGTATTAAAGACATATCAAAATCCTTCATTGAATTAGAAGACGCATCATTACATACAGGGCTGGAAGTTAACAACCAAAAAACAAAATACATGACCATGATAAGAGAAGAAGAAACATATGAAGGGTTCAAGTGAAAAACCAGTGGTGTCAGTTTTTCAAAATTTCTATGTTATCTCCCTTGTGGCTACATCCCATTTAATAGAATAATCTGATACATAGGTCCAACTGAAAAAGCAGCGTACTCAATAAATAAATACGTAGGCATCTTGATATTTTCATTCTTTTATGAGGAATTTTCAAACTTTATATTCAATTTTCTTAAAACTCTCAAAACCTGACATCACTGTTTTTTTTCCTTTAGCCCTTCATATGATGCAATTAAAATTAGAAACCAGACTTTTGAAAAAGTAAATCAATTCAAATAGCTAGGATCTTTGTTAAATGAAAGAAATGACTTACTAACAGAAATAAAAGAAAGAATATCAGCCGAGAACGGGGCATACTTCAGTATTCAGAAAATACTCAAAAGTAAAAACATTACAAGAGAAACAAAGAAAACTATTTATAAAACTGTAATCAGACCAGTTTTAACATTTGCAAGTGAAACTTGGACCCTAACAAAAACGGCAGAAACCTATTAAACACATGGGAGAGGAAAGTTCTCAGAAAAGTATATGGGCCAACAAAGGATGAATATGGATGGAGAATACGAACCAACCGGATCCCACGATAGTAGCAGAAATAAAAAGGGGCAGACTACGCTGGGCAGGACACTAGGAGAGAATGCCAAATGACAGAGGAACGAAGAAAGTGCATCACCAATACCCCAGAGGAAAAAAGGCTCAAAGCAGACCTGGGCTTAGATGGATGGATGATGTAGGAAAAGATCTACAACAACTGAAAATCCAAGCATGGAAAAGAAAAGAATTAGGTCTGAGTGGAAAGAAGTAGTGAGGCAGGCCAAAGCCCTACATGGGCTGTAGCGCCACAGGGATGGATGGATGGATTTAAAAAGAATACAATCTGGTGTTTCAACCGATTACAATTAGTGTAATCTATTAAATATCATCTCGCTCGATATATTTGATGGTCCTTATAATTAAGGCTAATCTTGTTAAAGGCTAACATTATTTGGTTATAAATATCGTAATAGCCGCTCCTGATTATAAGCCTTATCCTTACTTCCTGTTGTTTGCCAAAATCGATATAATTATTCATTTATTTTGTAACAACTTTAAAAATTTAAAGAGTTTAATAACACTGTATAAAAAATACTTTTACACCAATATCACGGTCTACAATTCTAATAATAGTTTACGCCAAGTATCAAACATACGCAATCTACTTAATATATCATTTTAAAAAAGCATTAGTTTTATAGTAGGGATGATAAAGTAGGAGTGTTAATTATAAATTGTATGAAGATATTAGGTTGTAAACATATTTGTATTAGCATAATTATCAATGTACTTGATGACATGAATGTTGAGGCATATAAAATTGAAAATTAAAAATTTGAGTTATAATGTTTAATAAAATTAAGAATTGAACGGGCGCAAACAAATACTGCACATTTCATCAATTATTATATCGAACGCGTTTGTGTTTTCTTTAAATGTGCTACTTTTGTAACAACGTTTCCTGAATAACAGAGGTTTCAAAATAATTTTTTGCCTATATTTATTAAATTGACACCAGCTTTTGTCTTTTTAAATATTATAATAATAAACAAACGGACCCATCTATTGGCAAAAAACATTTTTTCGAGATTAGAATCTATTAGAAAGCTAAAAAAAGAAGATTTTTGTGAACTAGTATTTCGATTATCATGCCAATTCCTTTTTTCTATGGGTAGGCCTACTTGTTTTAGAATGATTTCTTTTTTCATAATTTGTCAATTTAAAATAAATTCTGTGGATTTGGTGAAAAAATGGTTTAAAGTATATCTAAGTGATAATTTATAATTTATCTGAAAAAAAGGTATACAAGTCTGAAATTCCAAATGAAAATTTCAATCAACTAAATATTGGGAAATTTCTACTATTTTGTAAACACCTCATGTCTTCCTTACACAATAATAATACAGTTCATATTCGATTGTTTAAAATACCAGTTTTGACAGCACATGAAAATGTATTGACCTTTCACCCTCACAGTTTTTGTTTTCTTTCTGACTCTTTTAAAACTTGAAAATAATTAGCAAAGGTAATTATCTCCCGTAAGATGATTATTATACGTTTTTTTTTGTTTTTTTTTTTTTCATTTGCATTCAACCAATAAACTGATGTTAGCAGTACGATTTTTGTCATGGAAATATATATTTTTTTTTTTTTTTGGTGGAAAATTCATTTCTTAACTATGTAGTTAACTCCGAAAAAGTTAAAATAAAAAAATGAAAGCCACATTCCTGTTTAGTCATCCCGTTGGAGTCCCGTTTCCCGGTGGGATCATCTCCGATGGCGTCCCGTTACACAATGGGGTCGCGTTACAGGTGGGCTCTGATTTAATGGTGGAACTCGCTCCCCTTTAGGATCCTGTTCCTCAGCGGGATCTTATTCTCAGTGGGATTTTGTTCCCGGTAGCATTATGTAGGGTATGTTTATAACATTTCAATACGCTTTGAGATCATACTATAATCATACTATATATCCCCAGTGAACAGTATAGAACTTTCTGGAACATTCTAGGTTAAATTTAAAAACATCCTTGAAACCTGTAAAAAAATAATATTTCTATGTAATTATTTTTCGAATACGAAACATTCTACATTTAAATGCCATAACTTTAACCATTTTTCATTTAAGTTAAAAAAACGGACCCCGACGAGGGCATATTTCATAATTGTACCGATGTAGTATTGCCTGGGGTAGTGGAGCCCTATAAAAAATTTCAGATAAATAATAAGGTTAAAATTTATAAGTTGTCCCATTAATAATAAGATTAAAATGCCATTGTCATAGCATTTTAAGACTATGCACCTTTCTTGAAAATTTGAGACCGCCTTGAATGGATTGAAAATTATTCCTTTAAAATAAACCGATTTTCAAAATAAAAGCTATGAAGGCCATAGCAACCATCGATTCACATACGGGGTGGCCTAGGAAAAGTGATAACATCTCTAACAGTGTAATAATTGCATCAACATTTGTCACCTGTACAAATTTACTGATATGTACCTATATAACTATATGATGTCATTACCCTGTCAATTTCCAGTGGCCATAAATGAAAAAACATTATATTAATTCAATTATATTAAATAACCTTTTGCCATGAGATGTTCTCACGTTTATGAGGCCACCCTGTACAACCTATTGTGTTGTCAAGTCTATTGATATTAAAATTTATATAGCTCATAAAAGCAAAAATAGAATGGGGCCTCCACCCCAAGGGAGTTGATATTATAATTTCATTACCCATTGGTATTTTAATATGGATAATAAAGTGTATGTGTACTAAGTTAGTTTAAGATCCATCTATTCATGTAGAAACATATACGGAGAAAACTTTTATATGTGAATTAAAACAATTTCTTCCTCCCATTTTAGAAAAGTTTCCAAAACACAAGTACAAGAGAAGGCGGCTGAGGTGGTGGTGGTGGTATTGGTGGTGGTATTGGTGGTGGTGGTGGTGGTGGTGGGGGTGGTGGTGGTGGTGGTGGTGGTGGTGGTGGTGGTATTGGTGGTGGTATTGGTGGTGGTATTGGTGGTGGTGGTGGTGGTGGTGGTGGTGGTATTGGTGGTGGTATTGGTGGTGGTGGTGGTGGTGGTGGTGGTTTGGGGGGAGAGGGGTTAATTTAATGCTTTTTGAAATTCTTAATTATATTTATTATTATTATTATAGTGAAGTACAGTGAAATCAAATTTATTGGAAAACATTTTCAGAAAAACTCAGGGACTTGGCTGCTCAAATGGACAAAACCATCATGGTTCCCTGGCCAGAGGTCATTTCAAGGACACTTGTCTAGCGTCTCGGTCGGTTCGGTCAATATTCCCCAAGAAGCTGAACCACTCTCCAGGAATGCCAGCGTAGATTGTGTTAAATCACCGACTTTGTCCTTGGGTACGTTAGAATGGGTGGACTGGAACAATTACACGCTGATGGAAGAGGAGGCCAAACGGACTGGACTCGGGGAGCAGGGCGTGGCCGTCACACTTTCGGGAACAGGATCTGAACAAAAAAAACAGTTAGAGATGATGGCCAAGTACAAGTTCAATGCCTACGTCAGTGACCACATTTCTTTGGAAAGATCCATCGGAGACCTCAGAACTGCCATGTGCAAGAAACAACTTTTCCTCAAAAACATCCCTGAAAATTCTGTCAGTGTGGTATCGATATTCCACAACGAGAAGAACTCTTCCCTGTTAAGAACAGTTCACAGCATCGTCAGAAAAACTCCGGCGTCCTTACTTAGAGAGATTATTCTGGTGGATGACTGCAGCACGAACGAAGAGCTGAAGGCACCGCTGGACGATTACATCAGAAACCATTTCTCAAAGGTCAAGATTCTGCGGAGCAAGGAACGGCTAGGACTTATAAAGAGTCGCATATTAGGAGCTGATACTTCGACGGGAGATTTTCTCGTGTTTCTGGACGCACACATTGAAGTTAACTACAACTACCTCCCTCCTTTACTGGAGCCCATGGTGCTCAGCTACAGAACTATCGTGTGTCCAATGGTAGATTTCATCGATATGAAGACTTTGATGATATATCCACCGACTGAGAGGGTGAGAGGAGGATTTGATTGGGATATGGGGTACAAGAGGTTACCCCAATATCCGATGGATGAGACCACCCCACACCCCAGTCCAGTCATGGTTGGCTGCGCCTTTGCCATTACGCGCAAATGGTGGGAGGAGCTTGGTAAATATGACCCGGGACTACAAATTTGGGGAGCAGAGCAGTACGAGATCTCCTTCAAGTCTTGGCAGTGCGGGGGCAGTGTCGTGGATGCACCGTGCTCACGCGTGGCACATCTCTTCAGGACTCTGCCGTACAAGAAGGATATTCATGACGGGAACGTCATTGAACAAAATTTCCTTCGCCTTGCATCGGTCTGGATGGACGAGTACAAGGACAAGGTCATGCAGAAGCGTCCACTAATGTGGCGAGTAACCACAGGAAACATCACCCAGCAGCTCGAGTTGAGGAAAAGACTCCAGTGTAAATCGTTCAAATGGTTCCTAACAGAAGTGGCACCAGATATACTCAAATACTACCCTTTGGTCACGCCAACGTCAGTGGCAAGGGGGAAGATCCAAAGTCAGGTGAACACCTCACTCTGTGTGAAGACAATAGAGGGAGGCTTCTCCGTGGCCGACTGCTCCAGTGCGGAAAAAGTCCTCTACGATTTTAACTGGCGGCTTCACATACAGGAAGTTGGTTCACACCAATGCTTTGCCAATCCAGGGGGAAGCAGTGTCTTTATGTTTGAGTGCTTAGACGCTGAGAATAAGCCCACTCAGCTGTTTGCCTGGAACCGCCACAGTGGGCAAATAGCCAACTTTTACACGCGTCTGTGTCTAGATTTTGACGAGGACACGTTTAAAGTCTCGATGAAAATTTGCGATAAAGACGTCACCACTCAAAGGTGGGTATTGTCAGGTGTCAACGTGACGCTAGCTGACTCAGTGTGGGCTAAGTACCAACAGGTAGTTTTTCAGTATCCACTATGACGGCCGTACTTATAAGGGAAAAGCCTCACAGACAGAAGAAAGAATCTATTGAAGACACTGAGATCCACCGTCCACGTTTTGATTGAGAGACTGCTGACCAGCTTCGAATTAGACAACGGTTCAACTTCTAATTTGACAACAGTTACAGCATCAGCTTATCAGCTTTAAATTTTACAACGGTTATGGTATCAGATAAGTATTTAAAGAGATGGATTGCGCCAGAGAAATATATAAGTAGCAAAATATGGAGAGGTCAGTTTATCTGTTGAATGACCAGTCTCCTGTGCGGCTAACGTACTATCAACCAAAGACTTTTCTCTGCATTCTTGAATTTTTAACCTTACATCCCATTAAAATGTCCTCATATGTCTATGCAGTAATCTCTCAAATAAATACAGCTAAAACTGTTGTAATGTGTTACGCACTGGCTTCTATTGTGTGAAATTAATCTCTTATTTTAAGTTATGGCTCGTTCACACAGTGCGCAACAAAGGACGATACCAAAGATAAATACAATAATAAAGTTACGACACGCAAAAACAGTTGCCAATTACAATTAATAAGATTTAATTTAGTAATAATACAATTACAAAAGAAATGTAATTACAAATCTTCAACTTACACTTTGGTAAATCGTGTACCTCTACACAATTAGTACAATGTGCCAATTAATAATGATGAATGATCAATGCAAATAAACACACATGAGCACACAAAGAATAATGCAATTGTCACGTAAAGTTAATAATATCTATCTGAATGTCTCTCTCTCTCTCTCTCTCTCTCTCAATCTCTCTCTCTCTCTCTCTCTCTCTCCGAAACCCTTTATTTATATTGTGGGTTTACCGACGCGTCCAGAAACGCCTTTACTTTTCTAATACAATCGTGAACATTCCACAAAACACCACTGAGAACAAATTAATTATTGTTAGTCGTTGTCCGCAATAAACAAGACAGATCAAAATACTAAGCCACGCCCATTGCGACCGCCGTCTCATGTGGGGTCAACCAGAGTGCACGGCACGAAGAAAGTGTGGTACATAACATATTTTATAGAAGCTATGTGTAGTTTCTGACATCATTTTGTAAAAGGTATGTTAATTTTGAAGGTATTTATAAACATCACTACTGCGTGTGTGTGTCACAAATGACTGGGGCGTGGTACAGGACAGAGCTCCATTGTTGTTAAGGTACCTTATAGGATGGGCGGAAGTTGCTGTTATTTTAGTTTAGTGACGCCTTTATTAAGAGGTCAATTAAGGTCAATAGATTGTCGCATCTTGGAGATAGTGGGATGTTTCTTTCCAAAACATTATGTCTCGGGTTTTCCTGACTTCGCGTCACAATTTGGGTGTTGACGACGGAAGCTCCTAATTGACCGGAAATGAGGGGGGCATGGATGGGTTAATTGCCAGCATTCTTGGACCACCTAGGGAGGTAGAGAATCGTATAAGACAGAACTTTTCATGATAGTAGTTAGTTGAGGAAGATAGAGAAGAGCTACGAGTCAGTTGAGGAAGAGGGAAAAGAGCGACAATAGAGTTGAGAAAGAGAGAGAAAAGTGCACAGAGAACTGTTGCTAGGGAATAGTCGCAAGAGATCAGTAGACGAGTTGATTAATGGAACATAGGAGACGCTATAGTTTAACAGTTTAGAAACAGTCGCAGATAGCTGACAGTTAGTGAACAATATAGAAGAACTTTTTATTGGAGTAATAGATACAGTCTATTTTGTCATTGGACACCTGGAGTTTGTGGTGTTGGATTTCGTTCACGTGTACGTTGTGCTTTTGTCTGTCTCAACGCCTAGATACCCACAATATAAAATTACAGAGAGGAGCGGTCCTGTACTGATCACTACTAAGTTAACATAGTTTGTGACAAGTCAGGACCGGAGCCCTCCTCTGTAAAAACCGTTCTGTGACAGTGTGATCTGACGGATAATATATACTGTGTGTGTGATCGGAAGGACTATCTGTACCGTGTGTGTGATTTGACAGATGCTATGTACTGCGTCTGTGTGTATTTCCGTTTCTCTGTTCCTAAATCATACCTGGTCGATTTTTAACGCGGACATTTTTTTATGGATAGCCGACAAATCTATTTTGACGGATAGCCAACAAAGCTATTTTGACGGATACGTAACAAAGCTATTTTGACGGATAGGTAACAAAGCTATTTTGACGGAGCTATTTTGACGGATAATAAACGAGTTTATTTGGACTAAAATTCAGGTATTTTGACCTATAAATTTGGGTACGATCATCAAATATATCTTTATTAAATAAAAATGATTAAATGACGTTTAGTTTAAGACAACAAGAAAATTGATAAGATTGTAAAAAGTGGGCATAACAAACCCGGATGAAGCCGCTGTGCAAAAATAAGTCGCTGTCGTACACATCAAACCCTGACTCATTGAGACGGTTTGTTTTCTTTAAAGTCATTTGGCGTTGGTAGTTATATATGTATATTTTATGGAGAACCAATTGTTTTCCAAGCAGCACATCCCGACACACATATCCAAGTAGGTGGCGAGCCCACGGAAGCGTATACAAACATAGCACCAAAGGTTCAGCAGGGTTTGCTGGAACTGTGCAGCGTTCATTGTGTCGACTCCCCAGCAAAACCCTACATCTCTGGATTGTATGTCAGTGTTATGTTAATATTTAGGTATTACGAAAAAAATTAGCAGAGAACTTACTTTCTAAATTAATCAGAATGCTACTACACCTTATGGTAAAGTTCAAAAGAGCAGTGGTTCTCGTTTGTTTTATTCGGCTACTACCACCCCCCTGCTTTGTAAGCCCATTTCTAGAAACTACCCCACAATATTAATATTCAGGAAGTAGGTAAGAAAGATAAAAAATAGTGAGGTGTGTAATTGAGCAAACAATTTTCTAATCATGACAATGTCCTAAACCAACTCTTTCTCTCTCTCTCTATTTGCCTCATTCCTTTATAAGCGCACGCTTGTTTAGTGTTTTAGTATTGTGGTCCTGTCACCCAAGTGTTTTAGTATTGTGGTCCTGTCACCCAAGTGTTTTAGTATTGTGGTCCTGTCACCCAAGTGTTTCAGTATTGTGGTCCTGTCACCCAAGTGTTTTATTATTGTGGTCCTGTCACCCAAGTGTTTTAGTATTGTGGTCCTGTCACCCAAGTGTTTTAGTATTGTGGTCCTGTCACCCAAGTGTTTTAGTATTGTGGTCCTGTCACCCAAGTGTTTTAGTATTGTGGTCCTGTCACCCAAGTGTTTTAGTATTGTGGTCCTGTCACCCGAGTGTTTTAGTATTGTGGTCTTGTCACCCAAGTGTTTTAGTATTGTGGTCCTGTCACCCAAGTGTTTTAGTATTGTGGTCCTGTCACCCAAGTGTTTTAGTATTGTGGTCCTGTCACCCAAGTGTTTTATTATTGTGGTCCTGTCACCCAAGTGTTTTAGTATTGTGGTCCTGTCACCCAAGTGTTTTAGTATTGTGGTCCAGTCGTCCCGATGATTAATCCGACACAAAAATAACACTCACGACAAAACAATGACACTCACGACACAAATTACGGTCCCAAAACGGCGTTATTTCAGGGATTCTCACACCCTTCACATCAAGTAAAACATTACACATATCCCGAATAAAAAAAACCCATGGAGGACCATTAGAAATCAAGGATACACAAACAGCACAGGATGAAATGAAGGACCATTAGAAATCAAGGATACACAAACAGCACAGGATGAACTGAAGGACCATTAGAAATCAAGGATACACAAACAGCACAGGATGAAATGAAGGACCATTAGAAATCAAGGATACACAAACAGTGTCGAGTATGAGCGTTCATTAGGAATTGTTGCGACTCAATATTATGTTCATTAGTTGTTGAACGCTTTTCCCGCGCTTGACTATTATAGTTAGTGAACGCTCTTCCCGCCATTGTCTCTATGACGTATTTTTATGCTGTGTCGTGACGTATTGTCTATGCCGTGTTGTGACGTATGTTTTAGTCGTGCGGCAGTCTTGAGTGGAACCTTGGAGTGATAGGATGTTTATTATATTTACTTAGATATTAAAGTTATAGTTATTATGAAAAGGAGTTGAGTTTGTTAATTGATAGTGAGAATAGTACGACGCTTCAACGTATGAAAGAACTGACGAATGTAATCAATCCAAGAAGACGTTGTAGGAGTTGACATGGGGGCTTCTCATCCGGGATTGGTGAACCTCGTTATTTTCATACTTGAGGTAAAGTACAAGAACATTCTTAGTATTCAACTTTAGTGAAGCTACAACCATCGTCGCATGTTCCCGTATTTCAATGTCG